>JAVJIF010020723.1:0-58385 GCA_038442645.1 Agave tequilana
TGGATCTTTTTGGATCAACTAAAACTAAAAGCTTAAATGGTAGTAGGTATGCATTTGTTTTAGTTGATGATTTTTCCCGTTTCACTTGGGTTTTCTTTTTGGAACACAAAGATCAAACTTTTTCTCATTTCAAGATTTTTCGAAAAAGGGTTGAAAAAGAAAAGGTTTTTCGATTTTTGAAAAAAGGAGTGATAGAGGTGGTGAGTTTGTTAACCAACTCTTCATGACTTATTGTGTGAAAAGAGAATCAAGCATGAAATGTTATGTCCTAGAACTCCACAACAAAATGGAGTTGTAGAAAGAAAGAATAGAACACTTCAAGAGATGGCTAGGACCATGATAAGTGAATATGACCTCCCTCAATATCTATGGGCCGAGGCCGTAAACACCGCATGTTACATATCAAATCGTATTTATTTGTGTAAAAATTCTTCCAAAACATCTTTTGAAATGTATCATTTTAGAAAACCTAATGATGCATATTTCAAAGTTTTTGGATGCAAGTGTTTTGTTTTGAATACTAGAGATAACTTGGGTAAATTTGATGCTAAGGCTTATGAAGCTATTTTTGTTGGATATCTTCTACTAGTAAAGCTTAGAGTATTCAATAGATTTTCCTTACCATTGAAGAATCCATGCATGTTAAATTTGAAGAATCTAATGTGGTTGTTGAGAATGTTATAGAGATTGACCCATTAGGTGAAGACATGGAGAGACTATCCTTGAAGGACTCACCCGCTCAAGAAGAAAAGCAAGAACCCATTGGTAATGTTCAAGAGGATAAAGAGGAAAGCTCTCAACCGCTTCCTAAAGATTGGAGATTCGCTACAAATCACCCCAAGGAACTCATTTTAGGTGATGTCTCTAAGGGGTAACAAGTCGCTCCAAACTCCATGACTTATGTGGTAACTTTGCATTCATTTCTCATTTTGAACCCAAAAGCATCCTCGAAGCTGAGGCGGACTCATATTGGTTGCTAGCCATGCAAGAGGAACTCAATCAATTTGAGGCGCAAACAAGTTTGGCACCTTGTTCCTAAGCCCCACGATAGACCAATAATTGGTACTCAATATGATCTTTAGAAACAAGATGGATGAGTCCGAAAATGTTATTAGGAGTAAAGCTAGGTTAGTGGCCCAAGGTTACACTCAAGTGAAGGAATTGACTTTGAGGAGACCTTTGCACCCGTAGCACGGCTTGAAGCCATACGGATGACACTAGCTTTGCATCTTTTAAAAATTTAAACTTTTTCAAATGGATGTGAAAAGTGGTTTTTAAATGGTTTTATTAATGAAGAAGTTTATGTTGAACAACCTCCCGTTTTGTTGATCATGTTCATCCCAATTTGTTTTTAAACTCGATAAAGCTTTGTATGAATTGAAACAAGCTCCAAGAGCTTGGTATGAAAGGCTTTCTACTTTTCTCATTTCAAATGATTTTGTTAAGACACAACTTTTTTTACTAAGCATGTTGATAATGACATTTTAATTGTGCAAATTTATGTTGATGATATAATCTTTGTTCTACTAATGAGTTTTTATGCAAGGAGTTTGAAAAGGTTATGCAATGTGAGTTGAAATGTCTTCCATGGGTGAATTGAATTTCTTTCTTGGACTCCAAATCAGGCAATTGCAAGATGGGATATTCATAAGTCAAGCCAAGTATGCAAAGGAACTCGTAAAGAAGTTTGGACTTAAAGAATCAAAAGTTTGCAACACTCCCATGGCAACTACAACCAAGCTTGATAAGGATGACCAAGGTAAATGTGTTGATATTAAGTTATTAGAAGCATGATAGGAAGTTTGTTGTATTTGACGGCAAGTAGGCCGGACATCATGTTTAGTGTGTGTCTTTGTGCTAGATTCCAATCGTGTCCTAAAGAGTCCCATCTTATTGCGGTTAAAACGCATCATTCGTTACATTAAGGGCACAATTGGAATGGGTCTTTGGTATCCGAAAACTGGAGATTTTTAATGACGAGTTATTTGGATGCTGACTATGCGGGTTGTAGAGTAGATAGAAAGAGTACTAGTGGGACATGTCAATTTCTTGGTAATTGTCTTGTTTCATGGTCCTCTAGGAAATAAAATTCCGTAGCTCTCTCAACCGCTGAGGCGGAGTATGTTGCGTCGGAGGGCTTGTTGTGCACAAGTCCTTTGGATGAAACATACTCTCCTTTAAAAATATTTTGTGATAATACTAGTACTATTCACATGACTAAGAATGCAAATCAATATAGTAAGACCAAGCACATTGAGATTAGATATCATTCTTAGAGATCATTTTGAGAAAGGTGATATAGATATTGATTATGTTTCCACGGATTTGCAACTTGCCGATATTTTCACTAAACCACTTGATTTTGCTAGATTTTCCTTTATATGTGGTGAACTTAATATTTATGTTATTGAATAAACAAATTTTATCCCTTTTTGATGTATGACAAAAAGGGGGAGAATAAGTTTGAGTTTATGGTTTTGGTTCATATAAGTATATATTGTTTTTGCAAAAGGGAAGTGTTTATGATTTCTTGTATTTGAGTTTAAGTGTTTTGCAAGTGTTTTATACCTCATGATTTTAGTCTCATGGTTTTTGCTTGCATATTACATTGTTTTTATTTGTTTAATGTAGCATAATTTGAGGGGAGCTTACACCTCTCTTTTATTTTTTAACATAGCCTATTTGTTTTGTCATCATCAAAAAGGGGGAGATTGTTGGCCCAAAAGGTTACACTCTCCATTTTGTTAGAGTTTTGATGATAACAAAATAAATAAGAGCTATTTGGTACTAATAAGTTTGTTCAAGATAAGTTTCAGGTTTTGTACCATGTTTGGAGGCCATTGCTTAGCTTTTGCAAGAATTTCTAGATTCATGGAGCAAATAAGGCATATGGCACATCAAGGAAGGAACATAGAAGAGAAGGCTCTAGTAAGGAATTGCATGGCTCAAGACTTCAAGATTGCTCAAGAGATTCATTATTTTGTTTCTAGCTTTATAGTTTTGTTAAAGAATAGTGATTAGGATTGAAGCTCTATATTCCAACACACACGTTTTTGCGCACATGTCTTTTCTAGAAATATTTCCTATAAATATATACAAAATAATTAATACAAAATTTTTGATTACAAACTCAATTTTATGTTTTATATATCTCAAAAAAAAATATTTTATTAGATATCAAAATCTCCTTAAAATTTTGTTTCAGTTTCTGCTTTTGCCTGAGCTGGTCGACCGACCGGTCGACCGCCACTAAGTCAGGTCAGGCCGGTCGACCGACCCAGTCGACTGGAGTTCTGGCAGTTTTTAAGTATCCGTGTGCATGTTTACCGATCGACCGAGCGGTCGACCGGAGCCCTTCGGTCGACCGACCGGCTGGCCGACTGAAGTGGTGCTACTCTCTGTTTGTTTCGGTCGACCGGGCGGTCAACCGAGAGCCTACAACGGCTCTTTTGTTTGAATCCCGGTCGACCGGCCGGTCGACCGAGATAGCCGTTTCAGCCATAACGGCTAGCTTTTAAACACGTTTTAAATTTGTCTTTTTCTTCTCTAAACATGTTTAAATGGTATTTTCTGGGTCTAATACTTCCTAATTAGCATTATATGGGTTTACTCTTTAATCCCTAGCCCTCTCCTATAAATAGGGGTGATTAGGTAGAGGTTTTCACAACAAGCATTTACAAAAGTTTCAAAGTTTTCAAAAGCTTTCAAGAGAGTTTGGTCCTTGGTTTTTGTGCTGAGAATCTCTCATCGCTGAAGTTTTATTCTCTAAACTCTCTGAATTTCATTTGCTTTTTTCACTTACAATATTTGAGCTTCAAATTCTAACCATTATTCTACAGGATTTTTGTAAGGGGAAAAAGGCTTCTGCAAAAGAAAGTTTGTGGTCTTTTGATCACCAAGAGAGAACTTGTATTCGAGATTGTGGAGTTGGGTGCTCCGGTGTAATTGTAATTCTTTGTGAAGTTATAGTGGTTAAAAAATCCTTCTGGGTGAAGGCGGGGACGTAGAGCTGGGTGCTCGAACCTCGGAAAAATTCTCGGTGTTTGCGTTTGGTTTACTTACACTTGCACTATATTCTTGCTTTAATTACTTGCTCATAGTTTTATTTATTTGCTCCACATATTCTTTTCAACATTATACTTGCTCTTCATTTTCATTGCTATATTCACTTGTTGCATATTCATATTGTCAATCATATACTCATACAACGAGATTGCATTGCGCACCTCCAACTTATATCTAGAGGAATCAAGGAGGAAGGAGTTCAGAGCCCTTCACGGGGTATTCGGCTTCTAGTCTTGTTTTGGGTTGATTGTTGCATCATAAATTTTAATTGTGCATTGATTAGCATTATCACCTATTCACCCCCCCTCTAGGTGATTTTCAGATTGGACAAAGCAAGACCAGTGTCGTTTTTTTGCCCAAGTACGGTACTTCTTCTGGGAAGAGCCGTATCTTTTTAAGTATTGTCCCAACCAGATTATTCGATGATGCATACCAGAGGAGGAACAGAGGAGTGTGCTAAGCTTTTGTCATGAACTTGCATGCAGAGGACACTTCAGTCCCCGCAGACTGCAGAGAAGGTTCTATAAAGTGGGTTTTATTGGCCCACTTTGTTCCAAGACTCATGCCATTTTTGCAAGTCATGCGCAAAATGTCAGAAGATTGGGAAAATTTCAAGAAGAGACTTGATGCCCTAAACCCGATCCTGGAAGTTGAAATTTTTGATGTTTGGGGTATCGACTTCATGGGACCATTCCCTAATCCTTCGGTAACCAGTTCATTTTGGTTGCTTAGACTATGTCTCTAAATGGGTAGAAGCTGTGCCTACGAAGACCAATGACAACAAAGTGGTTGTCATATTCTCAAAGGAAACATCTTCTCTCGATTTGGCACCCCTAGAGCGATAATTGGTGATAATAGATCACATTTCTGCAACAGAGAGTTTTTGAAGCTCTGATGCGAAAATATTCCATCAATCACAAGTTATCCACTCCGTATCATCCCAGACAAATGGGCAGATAGAAGTCACCAATCGACAACTTCAGCTCATTCTGGAAAAGACTGTCAGACAGAAATGAAAGGATTAGTCGGTCAAACTCAACGATGCATTGTGGGCTTACGCACTGCTTTTAAGACAGTTCTGGGGATGTCTCCTTATAGAATCATATTCAGAAAAGCTTGTCATCTGTTAGTAGAGTTAGAACACCGTGCCCTTTGGGCCATTAAGCAGCTCAATTTTGATCTGAGTAAGGCCGCTGAGCTAAGGAAACTGCAGATCTTAGAATTAGAGGAGATACGGAATGAAGCATATGAGAATGCTTGGATTACCAAAAGTAGGACTAAAATTTTTCATGATCAGACCATAAACCGGAAAACCTTTGCCCCGGGAGACAAGGTTCTGCTGTATAACTCTAGGCTTTATATTTTCACGGGAAAGCTGAAAACTCGTTGGTCTGGACCGTTCATTGTGCGCAACGTTTTTTCACATGGTGCTGTGATTATTGCAGACCCTAAGAACAATACGGAATTCAAAGTGAACGGGCAAAGACTGAAGCCCTTCTTGATCACTGAGCCTATGACTCCGGATGATAGTTTGCTGACTCTTTTTGCCCCATTATACACCTAACCATAACAACTACAAAATTTTTTTTTATTTATATGCTTACCCCTTCTACATTTTTTCTGACATTCTTTTGCCTATTCGTACTTGGCCAGCCCGAGTCAACAACAACGGTGACATCATTTCTTCACCCTATTTATTGCATTCGCATTTACATAAACATTCATTGAGGACAACGCATTATATAAGTTTGGGGGGGGTTAACACTTTTTCTTTTTCCTTTTATTCTGTTCTTTTTACCAAAAAAAAACTCTCCAGATTGAAAAGAAATTTCATACTCTTTATAAAAATACCAAAAGGTTGTAGGAATTAAGGAACCTTATTAATGAATCTTTATTTTTGCCTAAATAAACAGGAAACATTGGTTTGACTAAGAGTAGGAGGGATAAGGAAAATAACTCATATCTTTTATTTAGCCTTAGTAGAATATGCATAAACCACACACATATGCTTGGGATTTAGAGACACAACTCTGAAAAAAAGAAGAAAGATTGAAAAAAAAAACACTGGATAATTATGCTTCAAGAAGCATGATTACTCAGCCAAAAAAATAATAATCAATATATAATAGTAAATCTTGATTTTTGTGGTCTATTCTACTTGCATATTTGACCTGAGGGTATTTTTCCACCTGGTGCCCTAAAACCATCTGGTTGGGAGTTATCGGTTTGATATGTGTTACATGAGTAAAGTAGAAAGCCTAATGAAACCAAGAATAATAGATAAATGAATAAAATTAAATGATATTCAAAGTTGAGTTGAAAATTTTCAAGCATCACACTTACACATTATGCATACCTATCTAAAACAAATAACAGAATGAGTTAGAAGTATAAAATCATTTCTAAATTTAAAGAAAAACCATAGTTTCTTCTTTTATAAGGCTAAAGTATAGGAGGACTTATGAGGGTTGAACCTAATTCTTACACCATTCGGTCATTTTTACTTAGATGATTGAAGGTTCTTTTTCTTGAAAGAGGTTTGCTAGCACTTAAATATTTTTTTCACTTACTGGATTTTGTGGGTGCAATCCATTGAAAACCCTCAGGAGACAACACTCCTCCCCTAAGGGGAAACTTAGAGGTTTAAAGGTTTGTTGCACATGCTCAGTGCAATCGCGTCACCGGCAAAAATGGTATAATAATTTTCTTATTTTTATTTTGCTCAGGATGAGCAAAAAGATAAGTGTGGGGATGTGTTTAGTCTCTAATTTGCATAATTTTCATCATATTCTCATATTTATTTGATGTAAAATTCTGCTAATAAAGCTTTACTTGCTTAATCCTAGGTTCATGGTGTAAATGAAGAAGAGAAGACCCTAAACCACCATTTAATGAGTGATTAAAGCCTATCAAGTAGTCATTGATGTTAGGGAGGAGATTTTGTCAGCACAGAGATCAAGTGGACAGGAGACAGGAGGGGCAGTACGCTGCCAAAACCCTGGCGCGTGCCGCCCTGACATGGCGCGGAAACGCGGCCATATGGGCGCGCGCGCCAGGCTTTGTGCCAGGGGTTGCCCCCTGGCCCCTTTCCCTGTGCCTATAAATACCCCTCAGGGGTCTTCAGTTGGGAGATATCCAGAGCTTTAGCAAGTTGTTGTAATCTTCTTATTAGGATTGTAGTTGTTTTAGTTTCCTTCTTCTTCTAGTTTTAGTTTAGCCATTAGAGTAAAAGAGAGAGTGTGTGTAAGAGTTGTATTTAAAGGTGATATGCTAAGACAAGTAACTACTTCTCTTTCTTCTTTCCATTTACTTATATTTTTCATTTACTTTTACTTGCTTATTGTAGTGTAACTCTTTTTTTCTTTACTTCTTTCTTTTACTTTCTTGTTATAGTGTAACTCCCTTTCTCTTTACTCCTTTTCCTTTGTTGTTTCTTTTACTACCATGTCTGACTAACTCTTCCATTGCATGGCTTACTAACTACTAACCCACTAATCTCTAACACATGATTGATAAACTCAAATGAGTCAATAGTATCAACTAAGCCTTGTGCAAACAAGATCTATGATATCTTAAGACGATGGTTCTAACTCTAACTTACATTCAAGTATTCACTTTCTTATATTTCATGCTTAACGGGTTTTAATGATCTATGGATTGCATGCTTTACTTGTTTTGTAAGTTAGAGATTTTTCTTTTAACTTTGCCGGTATCATTAGTGCACTTGTGTCTTTCCCTATTCTCGCATTCAATTGGATCTTGATAAGGGAATGTCCAAGTTTTTGCTGTGTTAAGCTAAGTTATAGGAAGAATTTTCACTCGATTTTCACGTGAATAGTTCCTATGCATAGGGGTATGCTTGCCTATGATCTATCGTGAGGCTACATCTTCAAGAAGTTAGGGATTAGTGGGAGCACTTAGTAGAAAGTTAGTCATGCATTTTTACCATTAAGAAAATCCAACTTTACAAATCACCAAATCATTCAAAACAATTCTTGAAATCAACTTGTTTTCTTTTTTTTCAATTCTTTATTTGAACAAAGAACTTTCTCTTTTCTTGAATAAAGAAGCCGCATCAAGCTTTCATCGCTCTTCCTCCTTGTGGATATGACCCGATAGCCACTTCGCTACTACGGAAGAATCGCAAAAGCAGTAACATCGACCCACACTCTTTCTACTTATTCTTGTGCTTGCTTTTTGTCGATCAACCGCGCGGTGACCGGCCAAGTGGGCAGGCCTTTGTGCACGTCCCATGCACCTCGATCGACCGTGCCGATCATCCGCCAGTGTGTTTGGGCTGGGATTTATAGGATAGAAAAAATATGTCTTATTAATTTCAAATAAATCCCATAAAATCACATAAATTTCACAAAAATAAGTTCTTTCATTATCTTTGAAATACAAATATGTGTGACTAAAATTCAACACATATTAAAACTATTTGAACTATTTTTGTGATATTGAAATTTGGCTTAAATACAAAATCGGTATTTTCTAAAAAAAGCAAACTTGAAATGGAAATCTGATTTTTCCAAAACACATGTAAATACAAAAACATGATATTGAAAAACTTTGAAGTATATTGTATATGGATAAAATTCAATATACTTGAAAGATATTATATCTATGTTTTAACATGAAATCCAATATTGGTTAAACCGAAAACCAAAACCAATAAACTTGTGTGTGTATGTGAACTGAGCATATCAATACTATCTAATCTTTACAATGATCTAAACATACTAAATTAAACGCAATACCGAGGTCTTCTTATTGAACTCCTTCTCTAAGAGACTCGATCCAAATACGATCCGCTGAGCTTGACTCCAACCGAGTGCAATGTGTGATCTTGACGCGTGAGCTCTTGAATCAACATATGATAGCTCCAAAACACCTTTGTTGAAGCTAATCACTTATTAATATCTTGATCAAATATCTAAAACTAAATATCACAAGATTATTAGTAAACTATAACTACATGAGTTAATCATCATCAAAACTAGAGTGAAGGGCCTCTGGGCCAACAAAGTTCAGAGCCCTTCATCGGGAATTCAACTTCACTCTTTGGTTATACATTGTGTGATAGTTTTAGTTTGCATAATAAGTTTAATTTCGTATTATTTGGCATTAGACTTGCACATCACCAATTCACCCCCTCTAGATGATCTACAAAAGTATCACCGGTTTGAGGCTTAAGATATCTTATGATAGAAAGAGATTCATTCTGAAATATATTCCCAGTCTTCTTTGAGGACCTATCTTTATGCGTTATTGTGGAGCAATTGTACATATACCGCACAACCAAAAATTCTTAGATGGAAAATATTTTGTTCTTAACAAAATACTAGTTGTAATGAGGAGTACTCATAATATGCACTTAGTTGATATGAATTAATGTCGCAACATGTAAAATTGCATGACCCATACAAAGACATAAAGTTTTGTTCTCATTATTAATGGTCTAGAACTAAGCTGGAGGTGATTAGTCAGTGATTCAGTCAAATTATTTTATGTATGTACATGGGCAACAAGATGCTCAACAGCAATCCCAATTGACAAACAGTAATTTGAAATCACCTAGAGGGGGGGTGAATAGGTGATATGGCTAATCTAGAAACTAAATGCGGAAGCTAAAACTAATTTGCAACTACACTTAGTACAACCAACGAGTGTAGCTGAATTCCCCGTGAAGGGCTCTGGACTAACTCCTCTTGATTCCCCTAGATAAGGGTTGAGGTGCTATATGAAGCTCTCATGGTTAAGTACAAGTGAGGCACACAAACAACCAAGCATATAAGATATAGGCAATATGAAATAATGCAAGGCACAACACAAGCAATATGATGTGAATGATGAATGATGCTTTGCACAAAAGTAAAGAGAGAGAGAGAGAGTGAAGAGTCAATAGATCAAACGCAAACAACAAGATGTGTTTCGAGGTTCGAGCCCCTAGCTCTACGTTTCGCCTTCACCGAGAAGGATTTCTAATCACTAACTTGTCCACCGAGGACTCCCACCGAGGAACCTCCACCGAGGAGGATTTGTACAACACGGAAGTACCGAACTCCTCTCTCAACCAACAACCTCCACCAAGGCAATACAAATAGTCTACCGAAGACCGGAGTACCGAACTCCACCAATACAACCAAATCCACCTCACCGAGAGGGATACAAGCACAATTCACCTCTACCGAAGAGGGATACAAATACCAACCAACTCCACCTCACCAAGAGAGAGTAAACTACAACTCCACCTCTACCAAAGAGGGAGTCAACCACAAAGAAAGCTTTACAACAAGGTGATCCAAAAAGACCGCAAACACATCTCTTCTCTCACAAACAAATGATCCTATAGAATAGGATAGATGATATAGCTCAAGTGGAAAAAAGTGTTTGGAAATCAAAAACTCAAAGGAAACACTTGGGAAAATAACTAGGATAAGAATTAAGATCAATAACAAATTCCAAAAGCTTTTTCCTTTTCTTGAATTTCCAAACCCTTTTTGAAACAAATAAAGATGAACTCTTTAAGCACCAAAAACCTTTTGAAAACTTGCTAAATTAAACACTAGAGAGTAGGAATTTTTGCCTCTAAAAATCTTGGAGAAAAACCCATACAAATGGGGCTTAAATAGCCCTTCAACAAAAACTAGCCGTTGGGACTGTTTGTCTGTCCTGGCGGCTGGCGGTCGACTGCCCAGTCGACCGCCAACGGTCGATTTTCGACCGTTGGAGGAACCCGGTTGACCGCCCGGTCGACCGCAGATTTACAGAGAGCAAAGCTCTCTGTCCGGTCGACCGACCCAGTTGCCTGGCCAAACGTGCACAAGGCTGTGCACGTCGGTCGACCGGCTCTGGAACACGGTCGACCGGCCCGGTCGACCGCCAAAGCCTGGCAGCCAAATTTTCTGGGACAAAAAAACAAATTAAAATATTTTTTAAAAAATACTTAAAAATCTTCTAAAAATCCCCAAAAATAGTTTTAACATTTTGTATTGATATATAAACATGTGATAAAAATTTTAACTCAAATATCAAGCAATTTGAACTATTTTTGTGTCTTGCAAATATTATCAAAAACCAAAAACTGTATTTTACCAAACTGGATTTTTCAATAGGAAATCTGATTTTTCCTAAAAACTCATAGAAATACAAAAACATGATATTTGAACATATTTAGGCATGTTGCATATGGACATAAGTCCAATATACATGAAACAAAATATTATAGTTTTTGTCTTTAATTCCAAAAATATGTTTTGTTAAAAATACCAAAACATAAAACGTGTGTGTATTGTGCACTTGAGCATATCAACTATTCTTATCTTTACAAATGGATCTAAAACACAAGCTAAACTAGGATACCTAAGTCTTCTTGACGATCTTTCATCTTCAAGTCGACTCGATCCAAAACGTGATCCACGAGCGAGGCTATGTATGATCTTGATGCTCGGGCTCTGGAATCACCAAGTGAAAGACTCCAAACTCCTTTGTTGAAGCTATCACCAACTAATATCTTGGTTAATGATCTGAAACTTAAACAACACAGGATTATTTGTATTTCATCATCAAAACTAGAGTGGAAGGCCTCTGGGCCAACATAATTATAACACCTCATCCCAGGAATACGTACCCAAATATGTATCCCGGTTTTTCGAGCTTATTTTCTTATTTTCTTGTATTTATTTATGCTCGTATAACAATACAACATGATTTGATCTCTCTTATAGTTAGATTTGATTGATTTCAGTTTCAACCACTGTTTAACAATATTTGAGATTTATCATGATTTTTCAGAATTTTTCTGAATTATTATTATAAAATCTGTAAAAATCGGATTAATCGGTACTTCCAATTGATTCTCAGAATTTTAAATTACAAATGGAGTCAATTTCTAAAAAAAGCTTTCATATTTTTTCTTAAAATAATATTTACTATCTTAATGCAATTTTTTAGATTTTTTTGAATTTATCAAAATCCGGCCAGATTCGGTGTCGATCGGTATCGAAGCTGATTCCAGGATTTTAATTTGAAAATGAAATTAAATTTCTCAAATCTGATTCACCATGATACTCTTTATAATATTTTTGATTTTTGAGAATTTTTGGAGAGCTTTTCAAGATACTTGATTTTCGAGCGTTTTTCTTTTTTTCCGAAAATTTCTCACATCCGCGCCGAACCCGAGGACTCCACCATTCAAATTATTTCTTATTTTTCTTCTAATTTTTTTTCCTTTCTCCCATTTCTTTTCCTTTTTTCTTTTTTCTTCCTTCCTTTTCCTTCCGACAACTTCTAAACACTTCTACTTACTTCTCAATCGTTCTACTATATTCCAACAAAAAATCTCCTCCAAAATATCCCAATGCACTCAACACTCCTCTCCATCACCAAGGCCGACCAAGCCATCTCACCGCTTTACCATTTCACAAAAAAAAAAAACCTAACCCCTAATCCTTTCCCTTCTCCTTTAAACTCCAACTGCAAAACAAATCCTTTCCTTCTCCTTTCACCTTCATACCTCCATCAAAACTCTAAAACCACCAACTCCTTCTTCATCTTCACTATAACTACAATAACAACACCTACAACACCATCTTTTCTTCATCCTCCATCTCCATTTAATCCACCACAAATTTCAAAACTCTACCAAAATTCCACCATCTCCTTTACCTTCTCCAAAACAACCTCCACTAAACAAATCCTTCCACCAAACTACCCCCACTCCATCTCCACCTAGGCCGGCCACTACCCTAAGCCTAGAGCCGGCCCCCTCTACTCTGATAATGCCTCTGGCAACCATTCCGGTGACCATTCCGGTGACAAACTTCACCATCTTCAACAACATCAACTCCACCACCAACATATACCTCTATCACCACCACTTCTTCTAGCTTCTCTCTCCATCATCACCATCTTCACTTCCACCATCACAACATCACCTCCATCACCTTTACTTCAACCTCCAACATCACTATAATCATCACCTTCTTCAAAATCCTTTGAATTCTCCTCCAAAATCCATCTCCACACCAAATAACACCACCATCAACTCCAACACCATCACCTTCACCCTCTCCTCTCTCTCCTCATGGCTAGCCACCACATAGACCACCACCAAGAGAGTGCACATTTCTAGGGCCAACCCTCTCCAAGGGGCCAAGTCCCCCCTTTCCTTCTCTCCTTCGCGTATTTCCTCACTCGGGAGCTCGGGTGCGCGAAGTTTTAGGAATTGTGTTTAGGCGAGTGTTTTCCTCACATTATTGATCTTGTATTGGATTTAGTATTGTGTTGTAATTTGTATCAGTTCGGTGTGATTGTACGGCTGTGGGTGTGTTGCATTCTGTGAACATGTCATAACTTGTATTGGACTGATGTACTATAATGCTTATAATAGTATAGATGACACTATACTTATGCCTGTGTGACATTAACATCTTCTGCAGGTACTAACAGCCTTTGGGCTTAAACTCTCTGAGTTTTCTAACTTCGCGGAGGCATAGATAAGTCATGTGGCTACGAGTCGAGCTTAATTGCATAGCCTCGTCAAGCGCGGCTTACTATGTTTCCACTTTGCTTGAACTCCCTGAGTTTTACTAACTACACCGTGTGACTGCGAGTTGAACTTAATTGCGTAACCTTTTCAAGCACGGTTTAGTTACATCCCCGTGTTGCTCAGCCTCCGGGTTTAACCTCTCCGAGGTTTATTAAAATCCTTTAGACTTTCTACATGCTACGCCTGATAGGCGGACCTAACGTCAGCACTTTATCGAACTTCATTCGTGCGTAGTTACTCTGTGAGCGGGGCTTCACTGTAAGTGGTAGTATGGTGTTTAATGCGCATGTTGCGACACGTGCGTTTAGCTATGCTACGAGTGGTAACAACGCCGAACATGATAGCATTTAGTGTTGTATATTAGCTTCACTCTAGCATGCTTAGCTTCGATTGATTGTTTGCTTACTTGCTTGCTTACCCGTCTGTCGGTTTCCTTACTTACTAGCCATATTTGCATGTGTATTGTAGGCACTAACATCTTCTGCAGGTACATACATAGCCTTTGGGCTTAACCTCTTCGAGGTTTACTAAAGTCCTCTAGACTTTCTAGCTACGCCTGGAAAGGCAGCTTAACGCTCAGCGTTTTACTCACTAGACTCACCTAGGCGGAACTCTGCCGGAGTTTCTACTCGGATTTTAAGCTGAGTTATCTCGGTAGCTCTGCCAAGTGCTTTAGTAATTAAACACTATTCACTAACTATGTCTCTAGCTTGCTCAAGCTCCACTTGACTGTGCTTATTTGTTATACTTACCATTGTTATGCTAACAGTTGCAATGCAATCACCGACATCTATCATGTTACACCTGACATCTACATATTGACATCTGACACTTACCATTCTTAACTCCTTATTCACGATCGTCATATTACGGGAATATATTACCAAATCCCCTGATAGTACTCAAGTACACCTGATATTTCTGACCTGCTCTTGCACATTCTTGTAAATTGATGATTATAAATCATGAAAAGGGCCAACTTGCATCGGGTCGGGAGAAACTTACGGATATCAATATATATATTCTTATTTACAGTGGTATTAGGTATGTTGTGCAATTAAAACTTTCGGTTCGACCTGAAGGACTCCAGGCGACCGAGTAGAGCACTGGCTTCCTCCTTCCTTGTACCATCTTGAAAAAGGCATCCTATAAGACCCTCCTGTATGCCTTACTGTCGGCTCCATACACCAGCAACGGAATACCTAGACTATGGTCTCGGGCATGCACGGGACCTACTGCAAACATTGTCCGTTGATACCCCGTTGGTTTTGAATAACAGCCTCGATTTACTCAGATGTGGATGTATGTGTGATGGGATACTATTACACATACCTAGACATATGGGTAGGATGAGCAATGAGAATAAATATTAAGAACGGTAATAAAGGATTTATTCATGCTTAATCACTTTCATCAGTTTTATGCCTTGTCGTATGCTTATTATTTCTATACTTACGGCACAGCTTTTAGATACATTCATTCTGATTCAAATTTATCTATACACATGTACTTATCTTTACCCCACTTGGTTTTAACCGGGCCACTCATTGGGGAGCTTCTGACTCCCCTGAACTTGCATGTTCAGGTTCTGAAGATTGAATTGAAGTGAAGCCCTCTGCGGAAGATCAAGCTTATCTCTCGGAGCAGGCTGACTAGTCCCAGCTCCTTCTGTTCCTGACTCTACCTACTAACTGTGAGCTTCCCTCTCAGCTTATGAGCATCTTTTGTATTGCACATATTATAAATCTAACTTTCATACCTGGTCGTGATGTAATGTACCTATAATATTATATCACGCTCTGTGATAACCTTGTAAGTTGTACTCTTTATGTTGGAATGTATATACACTAGTACTTTTGTACTCTGATTCTGGTCTGTACTGATGCTTAACGTATATATATGAGGATATTTCCATCTTGCGTATATACATCGCTGTAGCGTCTACATATCCGTCAGGGCAGGGCGTTACAATAATTATTGAAAACTTGATACGTAAACTCACCAGCATTATCAAGTCTAATTTTTTTGATTGTATAATCAGAAAATTGTACTTGTAATCTAATTATCTGAGTAAAAAATCTCACAAATGTCATATTGTGTGTAAATAATAGACAAACGTGTGACCATCTACTACAGGCATCTATCAATACCATAAAGCATCGAAATGGTCTACACAGTAGGTGAATAGGCCCACATATATCACCTTGAATACGTTCAAGAAATGTAGGTGACTCAGTTTTAATTTTAACTGGTGATGATCTTATAATCAATTTCCAAAAGAACAAGCCTCACATGAAATTTTACTAGTTTGAAAGATCTTCTGACCCTTCAATGAATGTCCATTTGAGTTTTCAATAATTTTTCGTATCATTATTGAATCAGGATGATCAAATAGTGATGCCACAAAGTTGATATCTAAGGATATCGTTTAACTACCATATGTGACTCAATTATATTTAAATATGCGTAATGCAATCCCGAAAAATTTTTAGTAGTTTTCTAGCTAATATGCACTTCTTTCCTTATGTTATGTAGTAAGATGCATATACTTCATATTTCCTTCAGTTGCAGACTAAATATCATATCTATGAAAATATATGTTATTAAAACTTAACAAATTTCTTTTAGACTTTAGTGAAAACAAAACATTATTTATGAAAAACTTTGTTACATTTGGCAATATGAAGCAGGCTTTACCAGTTCCTTTAATCAAATCTAAATGACCTTGTATTGTATTGATAATTATCTTTGTTGGTTTTAGATCAGAGAAGTACCTTTTTAGATTTGAGAATAGTGTGTGTTGTACCACTATTCGGTATGCAAGTATCCTCAATATTTATCTTAACTTCATAATTAGTATAATCCATATCAAGTTTCATGCAAAGATAAAATTTTTGATGAGAATAAAAGTTCAAACAAATTATTATAAATGAAATTTTTCATTCAAAGATAATTTTGAAAACATAAATAGAAAAACATAGTAATACATTCATATATCTAGTTATCACCAGTATCTTTGCCAGCTAACTCATTAGTAATGTCCGAAGCATCAAGATGAGTTGAATCATCCATAGGATCATGATGTTCAGTGAAATTTACTTTCTTTTCTTTTTTTTTAAGGATGCCTTATAAAGTTTACAAAGGTGTTCCTATGTTCGACATACTCGAGATCAGTGTTCTTTGGAACTCCATTTATAACAAGAATCTTCAAGATTTCAGAGAGAATTTTCATGAACAAAATTTCTTTATTATGTATTTGCATATGATGCTTCTTTTGGATCGCGTTATTTTCTGTAGGGTTTAATAACCATCTCGACTTTGTGAAGGGTTGTAATAATTACTTCAACCGCGTCCACGGCCACAATCACGTTTACGACCACGACCATGATTATATCCTTGACCATAAATTTTAAAAGATGCAGCATTTGCTTCTGGAAATACTGTTGAACCAGTAGGACAAGATTGATGATTCCTTATCAAAAGTTCATTATTTATCTCCGCCACAAGAAGAGATAAAATTAGTTCAGAATAATTCTTAAAACTACACAACTGATATAGTTGTTGCACCGGGTGAGAAAACACCCCAAGAACTTAAGCACTCGAGCAAACAAGGCCACAAAACTAAGGTTCTTTATTTATAAAATGTATCCCTTTTAGGCGTGAATATTTATGCTTTGTGTGGCACAAGTATGCAGCTTAATCAGAGGATATATATATATATATATATATATATATATATATATATATATATATATATTATATATATATATATATATATATTGTTTTTTTCCCTTTTTTTTTTCTTTTTTAATATAAGGCATAAAAATCTTTGTTTTTGAACCCTAAATGTGTAAGTGTAGAAAGTGTGCATATTTCATCAAGCTAAATATCAAGACTAAATTACTTTTTCAAATTTTCTTCCTAACCCTAGAAATCAAACAAGTCATCTTATTTTGATCAAGTATAAGAAATCCTAATTATGATTCTCCTATTCCTTAAAATTGACTTAATTTCTTACAAAAAAAAGGTCAAAATATTGTTTTTTTTCAAATTTTTAATTATATATATAATATATATTTTTAAAGTTATGTTAATCATGTTAGAACCCTCCCCTATACCTATCTCATGCATTGTCCCCAATGTATGAAAGAAATGTATAGATGCATGAAATGGAATATAAAAGAGGTAAAGTTATCGATACACTAAGTCAAAAAGACCCATACTCGTTTCATTTACCGGCACCGATTCCAAGAAAGGTTTAAGGCGTTGACCATTTACCTTAAAGTCATTTCTATTCTTGGTGTCGCTGATCTCTACAGCACCGTGTGGAAACACGTCCATCTTGATTTTAGATTTCCTGGAAAAAGATGAAGCCTAAAATTATAGAGTAAGACTTTTTGTCCAGAGACAAATGTTTTCCTTATGATATGTTTATCATGAAAAAATCTTAACTCTCTGTTTTGTGATCTTTGCATTTTCATAGGCCTCAACTCCTCTAATTCAGAAATTTGTAATTTCTGAATGTCACTAGTCTTATTCAAATCAAAATTTAGTTGTTTTATTGCCCATAAGGCATGGTGCTCTAACTCAACAGGTAAGTGGAAAGCCTTTTAAAAACTAACCTATAAGGAAACATTCCTAAAATCATCTTGAAAGCGGTCATGTAGGCTCATAAGGCATCAACAAGTTTGGTGGACCAATCTTTCTGGTTTTGATTCACAGTCTTCTCCAAAATAAGCTTGATTGTTTATTGGAGACCTCCACCTGCCCACTGGTTGAGAATGATAAGGTGTGGACAACTTGTGAGTTATAGCATACTTTCACATAAGAGCTTCAAAGGATCTATTGTAAAAGTGAGTACCATTATCATTGATGATAGCACGAGGGGTTCCGAAGCGCGAGAAAATATTCTCTTCAAAAACTTCATGAAACTTTGTTATCATTAATTTTACTTGGAATGGCTTCTGATTGAGGCAAAACCTGCACAAAAAATACAGAATTTTAGATTTAGAAATAAAGATGTGCAAGTGCTCAATTCTTACCGCTATAGCAAGTGGCTATGCGGGTCGTGATCCACAAGGAGGGTTTTGCGATAGAAGCGTTTACGTTTCTTTATTGAAATCTTAATGAAGATAAAACGAAAATTCTTCTTTGTTTAAAGAAATGAAAATGAAAAAAAGAATTATGTTAAAATTAGAGAGAAAATGAGAGATGAAGAAGGTGGAAAAATCAAAAAACAATGAAGCGAATATGTACAAATGAAGTGGAGGAAAAAGAGTTGGAAGAGGTGGTGATATAATTTACACAAATGAAAGAAAGGAAAGAAGATGAAGAAATACTTACCTAGGTGAGTGATGACCTACCTAGAAACCGTTGAATGTTCTACCTTTGCTTCGGAGGCGTTCAACGCATAGATCATAAGCTCGAGCTCAGTCCCCGTGCACATTATATCGTCAAGCCTAGCAAGAACGAAGTGATGCGGATCTTGGAGGAGGAGAACGTCTTCATGAACTATCGCTGGCTCTCACGTAGCTTAGTTATACTTGCTTTGGAATTCACTTGTAAACTCAACAACAACAACCAAGGTAAAGTAGAAGAGGAAGACGAAACAAAAGAAAATACGAACATAAAAAGAACTTTTACCTTTATTAATTGCAGAGACAATGGAAGAAAGGAGGAGGGTACATCGTCGGTGTCACTCTCAACATCAGCCTCTCTCTCTTACTTACATGAATCTTCTTCTACCCTAAGTTACATACAAATTACATAAAAAGAAAAGAAAAACCTAAACTACAAAGAATGAAAACTAGGCTAAATCCTAATCTCTGCCTGCCTTCTCCCTGCTCAGCTAAAACCAGTATTTATAGGCAAAAAACCTAAAGGAGAAGATCCCAGGAAGATTGGGGAATCTCCTGGTCTGATGTATTTCCCGTATCTTCTTCTGATTTTCTTGTTTTTTCTTCAAAAGTTGACAAAACAGCCTTTGATTGTGCTTGATTCAGGGAGGATTCTTCTCAACCTTCCTTATATGCCAAGATTTTGCCTTGATTTAGGGAGGATTCTTCTCAACCTTCCTTATATACCAAGATTTTGCCCACAGGGAGGATTCTTCTCAACCTTCCTTATATGCCAAGATTTTGCCCTGATTTCTTCATCTTGATTCAAGGAGGATTCTTCTAAACCTTCCTTATATGCCAAGATTTTGCCCTGATTTCTTCATTTCAAGTTTATTCTGAATTAATCAGAATTTGGTGGGCTTTTGGGCTTGTTTCTCTTCATGTCCTTAAGGAATGGGCCTGCAAATAAATTAAACATTTAATTAGGACAAAGCAGATTTTATTCTATAATAAGTATGGAAATATGATAATAAATGTGCAACATTAGTAACCAATCACACCCCTACACCTATCTTTTGCTCGTCCTCGAGCAAAACAACTAAACTATACTAAGGATTATTAGACCACTTTCGCAGGTCACGCGATTGCACTGAGCATGTGCAACAAGCCGTTAAACCTCTAGGTTTCCCCTAGAGGACGAGTTTTGTCTCGTGAGGGTTTTCAGTGGATTACACCCACAAAATCCATAAAGAAAGAGAAACAAAGAGTTAGTATTTTCGAAAAGCATTTTGAAAGAGAAAAATATTTGAAATATAATTGTAAGATTTAAGCAATCTATAAGTTATAGGAAAACTGAATTTTTCATTCCTAAACTTAGTCTCTATTCAAAAATTTGTTATTAATCAAAGTAAGGAGTTAAATTGTACTTCTCATCTAGTCTATTACTTTACCCTAAGTCATATGCACCTTGTGACTGTGAAAATTTTGACTAAGGGTTCTTAACTCTAACTCTTATGCCTTATTTATATATATATAATTTTTTTTTGGGTGGTATTATTCCTTAGTTTAGGCTTTCTAATCTGCCCATGTAACGAGCCTTTAATCGATGACTCCCAAACCAGACGGCCTTAGGGCACCGGGTGAGAAGACACCCCTCGGACTTAAGGACTCAAGCAAACAAGGCCACAAAACTAAGGATTTTATTATATGGACCTCTTTGAGGCGTGAACACTTATGCTTTATTAGGCACAAATACCCAGCTTAATCAGAGGATTTTTATATATATTTTTCTTTTCAAACTTATCTAATCATCTTTCGCATAAATACTAAGGCTTTCTTAGGCCAAAGCACCTAGCTAATCAATAATTAGATTTGTTTATCTTTTTTTTTTTTTTATAAGGCATAAGAATCTTTGTTTTTGAACCCTAAGTGTGTAAGTGTATGAAGGGTGCATATTTCATCAAGGTAAAGATCAAGACTAAATTACTTTGACAAATTTTCTTCCTAACCCTTAAAATCAAACAAATAATCTTATTTTGACCAAGTATAAGAAATCCTAATTTAGATTTTCCTATTCCTTAAAATTAACTTAATTTCTTACAAAAAATATGTCAAAATATTGTTTCTATTTTCAAAAAGTTTTTAAAAGTAAAGAAAATGTTAATTTTTTTATTTTTATTTTTTAAACAAAAAGAAAGTTATGTTAGACCCTCCCCCACACCTATCTCATGCATTGTCCTCAATGTATGAATTAATGCATAGATGCATGAAAAAGAAGAAAGGGAAGGAAAGGTTACCTTAAGGTGGTGGTTCCGGTGGCGGTCTGATTGGTCCACGAAACGCGGCCCAATCAACTTTTCTTAGGTCTCGGAGGAACCCACCAGAAATATCTTTAATATAACCCATTAAAAAGATAAATCCATGAAGGATCTTTATTAAATATTTAACCCCATCTAATTTCCATATTTCATAACTAATTTCGGAGTCAAATTTGTCAACCACCTCGTCCCAGAATGGAGTATGAAATGATAGAACAGTTGACTTGGACTCAGGAAGGACAGGAACTAATACCGACTCAGGAAGGTGACTTAAGTCAAGTAAAGGTTCAGGAGTCGAAATAGGTTCAAAAATTGGGTCCAAGTCAAGAAGTTGAAACTCAAGTCCACATGTATTTTCCAACAATGGAATGTGACCTAATATGGGTGATTCTAGTTCAGGGATGAGAGGTGATGGAATCAAAACCGACTCTAGAATATTATTCAAGTTTGGTAATAGAATAGGAGTCAATATTGATTCAGAAAGTTGAACTGGATCACAAATTTGAGAATCTAGGTCACATATCTCATTGAGTTCAATATCATAAAAATGAGAACTTGACAATTTGTCAATAGGATCTTCAAAAGTGTATAATTGGTCAAGTTCAATATGATCCTCAAAGATGGGTGATTCAATTTCATTATGAATTGGTACAGGATCCAATGTTGACTCCGGGAAAAGATCGAAATCAGGTGAAGATACCGGAGTCATAATCGAATCGGGAAGTAAAATAGAATCACTAAGTTGGGGTTCAGGATCATATTCATTTTCAAGTTCTATTTCAGGAAAAGGAAAACTTGCTAAACTGTCAATATCTTTTTCAAAATTGGAGTTTGGGCAAGTTCAAATGGTTGTTCTGAAATGGAATCTTGATTTCCAAAACTACATGATTCTTCGGCTCTAACAGAATAGTTAGTGACATCAGGACGGTGGGAACGTAGAGATTCGACCATCATATCTATGTCACGGTTATGAGTGTTTTGAGCCTGAGTCATGGCTTCAAGCATCTTTTCATAGTTGATAGGTTCATTGTTTTGATGAAAAGATGAAGAATTGTCTTGGAAGTGGTAGTGAAATTGTGAGTCCATCAGATTTTGGGATTTATGTTTGGACTCACGCATACTCATTTCCATAATTGATGGTTTCCTATTTTGGACGGGTGGAACTGAGTATGAATCTTGAACATAATATGGACTGGGTGGAGAAGGAGGACAATTTGGTTGAAAATCTGACTCGGGGTAGGTGAATCCCGACTGACTCCGTGAAGAGTTGAAATCGTTATGGAAATTATAGTCATACGATGGGGGACATGGGTTATATTGATTCGGATAAGACCAATCCGGCACACTAGGTTGGTCAAAGTTATGATTTGTCGGGTTGGTAATATCCGAAAATGAAGTCGGTGTGTAATATGGATTATTATTGTAGTTGAAAAAATTATTATTATGGTCCATATCACACAATAGAATAAAAACAAAAAGAAAGAAAAACAAACAAATAAACAAAGAAAAAGAAAAAAATTCTAATCTAAGTTAGGGTAGACCTATGACCTAGACGACTCCTAACTGGTTAGACTGTCCACGGGAGGTCCAATGCAGACTTTGACCACAAGCTAATCAGCCAGGTCAGGGCAAGGTTGGTGGGAGGTTTTCCGTCAAAGACGTTCCTTAATTAAATAACCACCAACCTTCGGGCTTTCGGCCCTTAATCCCTTTCCTAGACACTGATTTTGCAAGAGTCAAATTCCAACACTTTTCCCCCTTAGGATGATCTCCTAATTGAGTCCGAGATGTCCCTAGGGCCAACGTCTACTCATTTTTAGTTAGGCTTGGGTTAGTGAGTGCTTGGAATCTGATTTTTGGGCTAAGGAAGGGTGATTAAATCCCCACCTTATCTTGTTATAGGTTAGTGCCTTAAGATAAGTTTGTGCAAGTGTACAAGATATGTAAATAAGATTCACTCAAAGCGATGTAAATCAACCAAGAGATAGTCCTATTCTAGATGCAATGCGTACGTACCTTGCTCCAGCACTCTTCAACAGTAAAAATAAATGAATTGAAAAGACACGTGCCTAAAATGCAAACGTCTAATCAATTTTTTATCTTTTCAACAAATGTTTTACTGTTGATTATTAGCAGGCTTATGTGATTGCATATAAGAAATAAAGTTGCAGAAAACTAGAATTTTGCAAAGCAATTCAGAGGGTACTTGGTCTCTGTTTTCTAGAACAGAGGCCCAAGACCACTTATATGTTTCTGCAATCCTTTTTCCTGCTTTGCTTGCCCTATAACCTGCAACAGAGAAGAAAGTTCGTTTTAGTTCTAAAAAATTTTCAATAAAAATAAGATTTCAATAAAAACGTTACCCTCCCCGGCAACGGCGCCAAAATTTGATTGAGGCAAAACCTGCACAAAAAATACAGAATTTTAGATTTAGAAATAAAGATGTGCAAGTGCTCAATTCTTACCGCTATAGCAAGTGGCTATGCGGGTCGTGATCCACAAGGAGGGTTTTGCGATAGAAGCGTTTACGTTTCTTTATTGAAATCTTAATGAAGATAAAACGAAAATTCTTCTTTGTTTAAAGAAATGAAATGAAAAAAAGAATTATGTTAAAATTAGAGAGAAAATGAGAGATGAAGAAGGTGGAAAAATCAGAAAACAATGAAGCGAATATGTACAAATGAAGTGGAGGAAAAAGAGTTGGAAGAGGTGGTGATATAATTTACACAAATGAAAGAAAGGAAAGAAGATGAAGAAATACTTACCTAGGTTGAGTGATGACCTACCTGGAAACCGTTGAATGTTCTACCTTTGCTTCGGAGGCGTTCAACGCATAGATCATAAGCTCGAGCTCAGTCCCCGTGCACATTATATCGTCAAGCCTAGCAAGAACGAAGTGATGCGGATCTTGGAGGAGGAGAACGTCTTCATGAACTATCGCTGGCTCTCACGTAGCTTAGTTATACTTGCTTTGGAATTCACTTGTAAACTCAACAACAACAACCAAGGTAAAGTAGAAGAGGAAGACGAAACAAAAGAAAATACGAACATAAAAAGAACTTTTACCTTTATTAATTGCAGAGACAATGGAAGAAAGGAGGAGGGTACATCGTCGGTGTCACTCTCAACATCAGCCTCTCTCTCTTACTTACATGAATCTTCTTCTACCCTAAGTTACATACAAATTACATAAAAAGAAAAGAAAAACCTAAACTACAAAGAATGAAAACTAGGCTAAATCCTAATCTCTGCCTGCCTTCTCCCTGCTCAGCTAAAACCAGTATTTATAGGCAAAAAACCTAAAGGAGAAGATCCCAGGAAGATTGGGGGAATCTCCTGGTCTGATGTATTTCCCGTATCTTCTTCTGATTTTCTTATTTTTTTCTTCAAAAGTTGACAAAACAGCCTTGATTGTGCTTGATTCAGGGAGGATTCTTCTCAACCTTCCTTATATGCCAAGATTTTGCCTTGATTTAGGGAGGATTCTTCTCAACCTTCCTTATATACCAAGATTTTGCCCACAGGGAGGATTCTTCTCAACCTTCCTTATATGCCAAGATTTTGCCCTGATTTCTTCATCTTGATTCAAGGAGGATTCTTCTAAACCTTCCTTATATGCCAAGATTTTGCCCTGATTTCTTCATTTCAAGTTTATTCTGAATTAATCAGAATTTGGTGGGCTTTTGGGCTTGTTTCTCTTCATGTCCTAAGGAATGGGCCTGCAAATAAATTAAACATTTAATTAGGACAAAGCAGATTTTATTCTATAATAAGTATGGAAATATGATAATAAATGTGCAACATTAGTAACCAATCAGCTTCTACCCACTTGGACACATAGTCCATAACAACCAATATGTATTGGTTTCCAAATGAGTTAGAAAACGGACCCATAAAGTCGATGCCCCAAACATCAAAGAGTTCTATTTCTAGAATTGGGTGAGGCGCATCATATCTCATTTCAAGATATTTCCTACCATTTGGCTAAAATTACACCTAGAGGGGGGTGAATAGGTGTATTACTAATCAATTAAGAAATTCAATGCAATATAAAATGAGATGATGCAACCGATCACTCTAAACAAGACTAGAAGCGAATTTCCCGTGAAGGGCTCTGAACTTCTCCTCGTGATTCCTCTAGATAAGAGTTTGAGGTGCGTAATTGTTATCTTATTATGAAGAGTATAGATCGACAACAATGAGTGAATAAAAAAAACAAATAAGTAGAGACAATAAAGCAATTGCAAACAAGAAGATTTATTTCGAGATTCGAGCCACTGCTCTACGTCCCCGCCTTCACCACCGTGAAGGATTTCCCAATCCACTATAGAATCTTCCACCAAAGGATTACAACCGCACGGTGTACATAACTCCCCAATACACTCCTCTAGTCTAGAGGTAGCGTAACAACAATGGAACAATATCTGGGAGATTAAAAGACCATAAAACTCTCTTGCAAAACTCTCTTACAAAACAATATAGAGTAAAATATAAATTTGAAGCTCAAGAATTTGTAAGTGAGAGTAAAATCAGAATAGAGATTTTTGAGAACCAAAAATTTAAAGAAGATTTCTGAAAATAAAAACATAAAACTGTAACTTGAAAACTCTTTCTCTTGAAACACAAAACTTATTTTTTCAAATAGAATTGTTGTTTTTGTTGTAATAAACTCAACCCTAATGACCCTTTGTATAGGTTTTAGGAAGAGCAAACTTAGAATTGTTTTACCAAATTTAAAAGGAATAAATTGACTCTTAAAATTCAACAAAACACATTTTAAAAACATGTTAAAAATCAGCCTCCAGAAAATTAGCCACTCTGCCAATTTGGCAGACTATTGGTCAATTTTGAGCATAGTTTACAGGCCTAAAACGTAAGAATTCAGAAACAAGTGTACAGGACTTATTTGTAAAGCTTTAAGTTTTATTTTTAATGCAACTAGAATCAACTCAAAATCATTTCGGATTACAAAGTTATTAATAAAACACTAACAGGTGTCAAATCAGAAACTGTAAACTACTTTCAGAACAAGAATAGATTTCAACCAAATATTTGACATGATTAACATTTGAATCCAAAAATGATTATTGAATAAGAAATGTAGATCTGAAAGTTAGCTTTTAAATGCAGTTTAAATCATGTTATTTAAATATAAGAATAAAAAGTTATGATAAGAAATATAAAAACGGTGTCGAGCATATCAGCAGAAAACCAAACGTATTGAACTTGTGTGTGTGTGAACTTGAGCTTCAAATATATATACTAATTTATAACAAACTAAACTAAAAACAAACTGAAGTTTTCTTATAGAACTCCTTCTCCAAGTTGACTCGATCCAAACACGATCCAATGAGCTAGACTCCAACCGAGTGCTAGATGCGATCTTGATACGCAAGCTCTTGAATCAACACGTGTAAGCTTCAAAATACCTTTGTTGAAGCTACACACCTACTAAGATCTTGATAGATAACTGAAACTAAATAAGTATAAAATCATTAGAAACAATAACAACATGAGTTAATCATCATCAAAACTAGAGTGATTGGCCTTTGGGCCAACAATCTCCCCCTTTTTGATAATAACAAAACTCATGGAGTTATATATACATGGATTGTTAAGCTTCATAGAAGCTTCCCCTTAACTCATGCATAGCAATAAACAAATAGATATTCAATGAAGTGCATAAACTAAACACAAAACATATATGCATAAATAAGATATAAACATGCATATATAAGCTCACTAAATTCTTCTCTCCCTTTTTGTCAATTCATCAACAAAGGGGTGAAGTAAAAACAATCAATTTTCATATAAAAAAATTCGATAAGACATAAAACCAAAACATTCGAATCTTTTCTTTAGTTAACAAAATAATGTTTAATACCAATTTAAAAATTTTGATAAACATAATGATACCAATTGAAAAATATTGATACCAATTAAAAAAAAATTTGATGAAAATATTGATACCAATTAAAAAGTATTGATACCAATTGAAAATACAACCAATACCAATTTTACATAAAACCGATTTAAAAGCAAAAATTTTCTCCCCCTTTATGAGGTACAAATGAAAACAATGCATAGGCTTGAATAAGATACCAATTAAAAAACTAATTGACATTATAGATTAAATCAAGCTTAGCAATAAACAAGTTTATGCTTTTAAGAAATATAAAGACATGTGAAACAAGCACAATCAAATCATATATATGTATAAATTGATATACCAATTAACATATGAGGCATACATATATAGAAAAACACATATGAGTATACAAAAATATGAAATATCAATTTTGACACCAATTGAAAAATAAATAGGATCAAATGTGTAACTCATGCCTACCACCCTTTTCATGCACAAGTTTAAAAAATATTCAATAAGGGTATACAAGGCATGGTCGCCCATCTAACCGCCCGGGGTTTTCAAAAATAGAATTTGAGAATAAATAGGCATAGGTTGAAAACTCTACCAATTGAAGAATAGAAACTAGTTTTAAAGATATTTTTGAAAAACTAGTATGAAATCCTTCAAGACATGAAACCAATCAAACATCCCATAAAGATATGAAAATCACACAATAATTAACACTCAAAGTTTATAAAGCACATATATGCTAAAGAAACAAAAATCATGAGTAAACACAAACATAGAGTGTAAAAGAGTCATGTGAAAAACATAATCATGAAAATAAACATTGAAGCTCATATGAAATTCCTTTACAAACATGAAACACATAAAAACTTTAATTTCATCAAAACAAATCAAACTTCAAGGCATATGTATGTTTTGTATAAACTAGAGTATACATACATATCCAAAATATAAATGAGTCCACAAAAGTATATTGCATGAAGGTAAGTGGATCAAGGATGTACATGTATATCTATTAGTTTGGAGAAAAGTAACATATACACGAAGATAGCACATTTTTATAAAAACATGTACAAAAGTAGGGAATACAAGTTAAATGAAAGAATCATCAAAACTAGGTTATACAAGTACATGTAATGAGTACAAGTGAGCAATGAAGCACAAACATATAATAATCAAATTTGGCTCACTATTTGTACAAGTATGGCACAAGTTTTAACGAAAAATTACATCTAAACAAGTAATCAAAACCATAAAGTGAAAACACCATAAACATAAATCAAAACATGATCAATCATAATGAATATTGAAACCAAAACATGATAAAAACATTTATATTAAAGCATGTAATTAAAATGAGAGTTAGAGATAGTTATTAAAACCAATAGAGCTCATCTCTAGGTCTCCAAACCATGGTGGTCCTTCCACCAAACATCCTTGAAAGTGATGCATTCAATGTAGTGTCCATTAAGCTCAAATGCATCCATCATTAAGGCACCATTACTCTCACGTTAAGCGAGAGCCCACACCTACATCAAATATAATAGGGGTGGATTTTGATACCTATATCTTATTGGGTCCATAGGGGTTAGCACCTTTCTTAACCCAAACATTATTATTTGCAAAATTTACAGAATTTAGTCTATGATAGCAAAATCTTGCAAGATGGCCTTTGCGGCTACAATGTGTACGTTTATAAAATCTCCCATACTTGAAAGCATGATGTGCATGATGAACATATGGTTTATGAGCATGGTGAACATGTGGTTTATGAACGTGCTTGATGTGTGTGTGAGCATGTGTAGTATGAATGTGTTTCTTTGAAGCATTTTTCTTTGAAAACATGTCTTCTAATTTAGCTTTGTTAAACTCACATTTCTTTAAAACATTTCCCAAATTGTTGATTTTAGTTTTTAAGATAGAAATTTCATTTTCATAAATCTTGGAAAACTTAGCTTTATATGAAACCTTATATGCATCAAACTCCCTTTGTGTTGATAAAAGAATGGAAGACAAATCATCTTTTTCTTTGGAAAGAATAATAATTTTGTTTTGAAGAACTTCATTTTGCTTTTTCATTGTTTGACAATTTTTTTTTAAAGAATCATAATTAACTGAAAGTTCTATAAAAGTATTTAATAAATCCTCTTGAGTTACTCCACTGTTATCAAAAGATGGTTCAGAATTTACCTTGGGTGTGTTTGCCATAAAACACACGTTTGCCGTGTCCACCTGCTCTTCAGACTCACTTTCTGAATCCCAAGTGACTTTGAGAGCTTTCTTCATAAATGGCTTCTTTTGCTTGATAGAAGAAGATATCTTGTTTTTGAAATCTGGACATTCGGCCATGATATGTCCGGGTTTCTGACAATTAAAGCAAATGATTCTCTTTTCCTCCTTTTCTTGTCGTCATCTCCTATGGTTGTATTTTTCTTTGTTGTATGCTCTTATTACATTTCTTATAAGGAGAGATAGCTCTTCATTTTCTTCTTCTTCTTCTTCATCATCGGAGATGGCGGGAGTAGACTTGAAGGTGATAGTCTTCTTCTTTTATGATGCCATTTCTTCTCTTGCCGCTTTCTCCATCTCATGGGTCTTACGGTTGCAGATAAGACCAATAAGCTCCATCTCATCTTTATCGTTCAACTCCTTCAATGTGGTAGCTTTGACTTCCCAAGACGGTCGAAGTGCGCGAATGACCTTTCAGACCTTTTGATCATTGTTGATTTCATCACCTAGAGAAGCAAGACCATTAGTAATTTTAGTAAACTTTGTAATCATATCATCAATAGACTCATTTTCATGCATTTTAATGTTTTCATATTGAAAACACAAGAGATCAATTTTAGCTCTCTTGACTTGTGATGTTCCCTAATGAGTGACCAATAAGTGTTCCCAAATCTCATAGGCGGATTTGCAATGAATGACCCGTGCATCCTCATTCAATGCTAAAAGCAAGGCATTTTGAGCCTCTGAATTAGCCTTATATTCCTTGGAGGCAAGATCGGACCAAGTACCCTCCTTGCCGGTGGGTGCACTATAGGGTTTGGTCACGCCTTTGCAACCCAGCATCCTAGGGATTGCAAAAATACGGTCATGATAACTTTCCATATGGGAAAGTTAAGGCCATCAAACTTGGGAGGGGTCCTAATGCTGTCGGCCATCTTTACTAGTGGATGAATGAAGAAATTTATAGAATGATTAGCAAATTAGGATCTCTCTAAGTATGTTAAGCCAACAACTAGAGACCTTGCTCTGATACCAATTGAAATTACATCTAGAGAGAGGGTGAATAGGTGTATTGCTAATCAACTAAGAAATTCAATGTAATATAAAATGAGATGATGCAACCGATCACTCTAAACAAGACTAAAAGCCGAATTTCCCGTGAAGGGCTCTGAACTTCTCCTCGTGATTCCTCTAGATAATAGTTTGAGATGCATAATTGCTATCTTGTTGTGAAGAGTATAGATCGACAGTAATGAATGAATAAAAAAACAAATAAGTAGAGAGAAGAAAGCAATCGCAAATAAGAAGATTTATTTTGAGGTTCCCACTGCTCTACGTCCCCGCCTTCACCACTGTGAAGGATTTTCCATTCACTATAGAACCTTCCACCAAAGGATTACAGCTGAACGGAGTACACAACTCCCCAATATACTCTTCTAGTTCAGAGGTAGCGTAACAATAATGGAACAATATCTGGGTGATCAAAAGACAACAAACTCTCTCTTGCAAAACTCCCTTACAAAACCCTATAGTGTAAAATATAAATTTGATGCTCAAGAATTTGTAAGTGAGATAAAATCAGAAGAGAGATTTTTGAGAACCAAAAACTTAAAGAAGATTTCTGAAAATAAAAACACAAAACTGAAACTTGAAAACTCTTTCTCTTGAAACCCAAAACTTGATTTTTCAAATAGAATTATTGTTTTTGTTGTAATAAACTCAACCCTATGACCCCTTTATATAGGTTTTAGGAAGAGCAAACTTAGAATAGTTTTATCAAATTTAAAAAGAATAAATTAACTCGTAAAATTCAACAAAATACGTTTTAAAAACATGTCAAAAATCAGCCTCCAGAAAATTAGCCATTCTGCCAATTTGCCAGACTATTGGTCAAATTTGAGTATAGTTTACAGGCTAAAATGTGAGAATTCAGAAAAAAGTTTACAGGACTTATTTTTACAGCTTTAAGTCTTCTTTTTAATGCAACTAGAATCAACTCAAAATCATTTCGGATTAGAAAGTTATCAATAAAACACTGACAGGTGTCAAATCAGAAACTGTAAACTGTTTTCAAAACAAGAATAAATTTCAATCAAATATTTGACATGCTTAACATTTGAATCCGAAAATGATTATTGAATAAGAAATGTAGATCTTAAAGTTAGCTTTTAAATGCAGTTTAAATCATGTTATTTAAATATAAGAATAAAAAGTTATGATAAGAAATGTAAAAAGGTGTCGAGTAGACCAACAGAAACCAAACGTATTGAACTTGTGTGTGTGTATGTGAACATGAGCTTCAAACATATATACTAATATTTAACAAACTAAATTAAACACAAACTAAAGTCTTCTTGTAGAACTTTTTCTCCAAGTCGACTCGATCCAAACACGATCCAATGAGCTAAACTCCAACCGAGTGCTAGATGCGATCTTAATGCGCAAGCTCTTGAATCAACACGTGTAAACTCCAAAACACCTTTATTGAAGCTACACATCTACTAAGATCTTGATAGATAACTGAAACTAAATAAGTATAAGATCATTAGTAAACTATAACTACATGAGTTAATCATCATCAAAACTGGAGTGATGGGCCTTTGGGCCAACATTGGCATCTAGGGCACGTCTTGCAAAATTAATAAGCATCTTTGAACAAAATAGGCTAATAGAACCCACTTTGTAGCACCTTTTCAGCAGTCTTGCGGAGACCAAAGTGTCCACCGCATGCAAGCTCGTGACAGAAAGACAAAACACTCGTAATTTCTTCATTGGGAATGCATCTCCTAATGATTTGGTCAGAACAGTACATAAAAGGATACGGTTCTTCCTAAAAGAAATACCGGGCTTGAGATAAGAACCGGTATACATCGTTTTTAGAACAATGAGATAAGTTTGATTTGTGACTAAGTAATTTACTATATCAGCAAATCAAGGTTCCTTAAAGACAGTTAAGAGTTTTTCATCTGGAAAGCCATCATTTATGCGCAATTCATTGCATGGAGAGTTTGGAATATGCGAGAGATGGTTAGCAATGATATTTTCTATGCTTTCTTATCTCGAATCTCAAGATCAAATTCTTAAAGAAGAAGGATCCAACGAATGATTCAGGCTTTGGCATCCTTTTTCATCATAAGGTATCTTAGCATAGAATGATCGGTGAAAATTGTGGTTTTGGATCTTAGTAGGTAAGGAAGAAATTTCTCTAAAGTAAACACTACTGTCAAGAATTCCTTCTCAGTTATAGTGTAGTTCATTTGAGCATCCTTGAGAGTCCTACTAGAGTAGTAAATCACGTACTGATTGTTATCAATACGCTGTCCTTGAACAGCGCCTATGACAAATTCAGAAGCGTTGCATGTGATTTTGAATGGCTAAGACCAATCCGGTGCAGATATGATTGGTGCAGAAATAAGCTCTTTCTTAAGCTTCATCCAAGAATTTACACAATCATCATCAAAAGTGAAGGACACATCCTTAACTAAAAGCTTAGTTAAGGGTCTAGTAATCTTGCTAAAGTCCTTGATAAATCTTCGGTAGAAACCGATGTGGCCTAAGAAAGATCGAATATCCTTTACACATTTTGGCATGGGAAGCTTAGCTATAATCTCAATCTTGGCTCTATCCACTTCAATTCCTTTCTTAGAGATTTAATGACCCAAGACAATTTCATGTCTTATCATGAAGTGGCATTTCTCCCAGTTAAGTGTCAGATTTTTCTCGGTACAATATTGGAGAACAAGTTATAGATGGTGAAGACATTGAGTGAATGAATGTCCGTAGATGGAGAAATCATCTATGAAGATTTCTAAGAATCGTTCTACCGTATCAGAGAAAAGACTCAACATGTAACGTTGAAACGTTGGTGGGGCATTGCACAAGCCGAAAGGTATTCGACGATAAGCAAATGTCCCAAATGGACATGTGAAAGTAGTCTTTTCTTAGTCTTCCGGAGCAATGGGAATCTGATTATACCTTGAGTAACCGTCCAAGAAACAGTAATACTCGTTGCCAGCCAAACGTTCAGGCATTTGATCAATGAAGGGAAGCGGGAAATGATCCTTTCGAGTTGCTGCATTAAGCTTTCTATAGTCAATGCAAACTCATATTTTCGTGGAAAGTCGAGTTTGGACCAACTTTTTGTTCTCGTTTTCCACCATAGTGAAACCGGATTTTTTTGGAACCGCGTGGACAGGACTGACCCATTGGCTATAAAAAATGGGATAGATTATCCCATTGTCTAAGAGTTTCACGATTCAGCATGAACAACCTCTTGCGTTATAAGGTTTAGCCTACACTGTGTGTCTCTTTTCGGTGTTGCTTCTTCATTGAGATGAATGCGATGTTTAATTATAGCTAGACTCAATCCCTTTATGTCGGTCATAGTCTAACCAATGGCTTCCTTATATTTTCTAAGAATTATTTAAGATTCTCTTCTTGTCCGTCATTTAAATAAGAGGCAATTATGACAAGAAAGGTCTCTTATTCGCTTAGATAGACGAACTTGAGATGCGCAGGTAAGTCTTTCAATTCTAAGGAAGGGGAAGGCTCACTGGAAGGAGGAGTCAAATTTATTGGCTTCATATTTGGTGAAATAGGGTTTGAGGCCCAATTCACCAAAGACTTGACAATCTGATCAAGGTTAAAGTCTTCAGAGTCTAACTCGAAGTCACAATCAGTTTCTAATTCTAATTCTTCTCTATGTTCATTTGTCAAGTTCTCAACGAGGTTGACTTCAAATGTTTGATCCTCAACATCATATGGTTGCTTTTCTAGGTTGAAGACATTGACTGCTCTAGTCATGTCCTCAAAGGTTAACCTCATGGACCTATTCCTACAGTTGATAATAGCGTTGGCAGTAGCAAGAAATGAACGCCCTAGGATAATAAGAGTTAGAGCCCTAGGATTGGACACAGGTTATGTCTCAAGAACTATGAAATCAATAGGGTAGATAAACTCCCTGACCATGATAAGGACATCATTAATTTTTCCCTTGGGAAGTTTCACTGAATGGTCAGCCACATGGATTATGACTCAAGTTGGACTAAGATTGCCCAACTCGAGTTGTTGATAAACTGAGAAGGGGAGCAAGTTGATACTTGTCCCCAAGTCAAGAAGTTTAAGACTAATCTCGGCTAATCTTATAGTACAGGCAATGGTAGGACAACCTGGATCCTTTACCTGATAGGGATCGGACTCGACAGTAGCTCACTAATATTATTAGCTAAGAAGACTTTCTTGGGAACAATAGCCTTTCTCTTCTTGGTGCACATGTCCTTAAGAAATTTTGCATAGGATGGGACTTGTTGGATGGCATCAAAAAGTGGCATATTTATGTTCACTTGGTTGAAGCTCAACTGTCTTATCCGTGTGTGGATTCTGCTTATTGTTTTTTAGCCTATTAGGAAATGGTACTATAGGCTTGTACACCTGACTGGTTGACTTATCCTTTTCAGATTTATCAAATTTGGAAGGATTGGGACGAGATGAGCTAGATGCTTGTACGTGGTTGTGCTGAATGAAATTAGATGGTGTTGACACTTGATTATCAACTTTCTTTCCCGACCTCAATGTATGAACAATATTACATTAATTCAATAGTTGATCCTTAACAAATGGGCTTGTTGAGAATTCCTATGATTCGTTATTGGCTGACTAGGCAAGGTACCCTTTAACCTCTCATTCTGTGGATTGGTTAATTGGCTCATTTGAACCTCTAGCCTCAATACTGTTTACATGAGGGACTCTTGGTTCTTCATGTACCTTTTCATATTTTTCTCAAAATTAGTCATTCTCTTCTCAAGTTGAGGATTTTGGAAGGAAGATTGTGGAGCTTGATTGGAAAAGTTTTGTTGATAATTAGAAAAACTGGGTGGATGGTTGAAAGAATTGTGATGGTAATTTGAAAAGTTGGGTTGATGATTGAAAGAATTTTTGGAATGTTGGAAGTGGTTTGAATGATTTGACCGTGAGTGATCATTATTATTTTGTCTCTATGAGAAATTCGGGTGATTTCTCCAGTCAGGATTGTACGTTTGTGCATAAGGATTATTGTTGGGCCTTGAAAAGGCCGCATTTATCGGTTCAGAAAATTATCATTGAGCTTGGAATACTGGACACTCCTCAAACACATGATTTATGGCTTGACAGTAAGTACAGCCCATAGTTGAAAATTGGTTTGGGCTGACTTGGTTGACTGGAATTGGTTCCTTAGCTTCTAAAACTTTCAGTCTTTTTGCTAGGTTTGCTATTCTAATCTCAGCAGTTATGGATGTTTCAATTGAATGGAGACCTCCTTTTGAAGGGATGGAGTTTGAATTCCTTGAGTTTTCATTAGTTAGTTCCCATTGAATGATCTTTTCAGCTAAATTCTAATATAAATCCCATCCTTCATTTTCATCCTTTTGCAAGAATCTCCCTTGGCACATGGGTTTCTAAGAGGGTCTTGGTTGAGTAGTCTAAATCATCATAGAGAATTTGGCATTGTCGCCATTTCTCTATTGCATGATGAGGACATTAGACAAGGAGGTCTTTGAAGCGTTCAAAGTACCTCCAAAACGGTTCAGTAGGTTCTTACTTGAACTGCATGATGTTCTTCCTAATGAGAGCGGTCTTATGAATTTGATAGAATTTCTTCAAGAAGACCTTGATGAAACCATTCCATGATGTGATAGCGCCGGCCACTAAGCTGTAAAGCCATTTATTGGCTAAGTCTTTAAGAGCAAATGGGACAAATATCAACCTAATAGCATATCATCTGCAAGGTGTGAGATTTTCATCATTAAGCATACTTTCTTAAATTCTCTTATGATGAAATAAGCATCTTCGGACTCTAAGCCATGAAACTTAGGGAGTGTGTTGGTGAACTGAGGTTTGAGCTCAAAGTTGTGTTCACTAACCGATGAAAATTGGATGCAAGATGGAAGTGTGGTTCTAATAGGATAGGAGCTATCCTGCAAAGATGTTGGTTGAGTCATAACAGGATCTGGTTTGGATTCTTGTTTGGGTGGTGATGTGTTTCGAGTTACCCTAGATATGTTTGGGTCTCTAAACCACGATTGCATATACAAACACTCCCACAAACAAGTCACCAATAGTCAACAAGAAAAAGAGAAAGCAACCGAGCCTAGTCTAAGGTAAACCTTGACCTAGACAACTCCTAACTGGTTGATTGTCTACATGAGGTATAATGTAGACTCTGACCACAAGCTAATCAGTCAGGTCAGGGCAAGATTGGTGGGAGATATTCTGGCAAAAACTTAATTAAGCCAAACCACCGGCCTTGACACTGATTTGGCAGGAGTCAAATTCTAACACCTTCCTCCTTAGGATAATCTCCTAATGAGTTTGAGATGTCCCTAAGGCCATCGTCTATTAAATTTTAAGTTAGGCTTAGGCTGTGTATGCTTGGAGATGGTTTGTGGGTTAAGGAAGGGTAATGACTTCCCCACCTTATCTTGTTTTGAGTTTTGCCCTTAAAATAGATTGTGCAAGTGTGCAAGTATAAAGCAATAGTAACAATCAAAAATCAAGTAAATCATCTAAGAATGTTCCTATGCTAGATGCTATGCAAATGTACATTGTCTCCAGCTTTCTTCAGCAGTAATTGTAAAAGAAACGTAATTAAACAAATGCATAGAATACAAGTCTAAACATATTTTTAAGCAATTGATAATCAATCAGATTACTGTTGGATTAAAAATAGGATATGTGAATATCAGATATAGCAGAAATAACACCAAAAAAATTATATTTTCCAAAGCAATATGTCCTACAAAAAAGAGTTTTTAGTAGTCTAAAAAATTTTCAAGCTTTTGCGCTGCAATTTCTTGAATTCTATTTACTACTTTCTAGAGTAGGGGCACAGAATATCAAGCCTTCTCCTGCAATGCTTGAGTGCTAAATCTGATTTCTTCATGGCCCTAAAATAAGGTACCAAATTTCTTAAAAAAATATTACACCGTTCCTTCCCTGGCAACGGCGCCAAAATCTTATTGCAAGTAAATGCAGTGAGAATTACCGTGTAGCTTTGGGCTAACGGGTCGTGATCCACGAGGAGGAATGCGATGAAAGCTTTTTGATGTATTGTTTCAAAAGCAAAGAATGGTGTTGGTATTTTTTAATGCGAAAAGAGAATGGAGAGTAGAGAGATGATTTAAAGAAAACTTAAAACTTGAAAAAGGTTTTGGAGAAAGTAATCTATAAAAGGCTTTAAGAGTGATGGTGTTTGTTTGTTTTTAATAAAGAAGAATCTAGGCTCACTATTCTATTGTTCAACTATGTGTCATTCTCTTGAAAATTTAAAATGTCTCAATGAAATCATAAGCAAAGATTAGATTTTTAGAAGGGATCAATTAAAACACATAAGATGAGTTTTGAAAAAATTTACTTCGTTTTGAAACAGTTCTTAAATGGAATGTTAAATCATTAAGATTTTCTCAAGTATGAAATAAAAACTAGTTTAAGACTTGTTTTCAAGATTTAGGTTTAAGATAAGTCCAAGCACATCCACATGTTCCTTCAAGAACACTCGCCAATATGCAAGGCTTAGTTTAGGCATTCTTATGATTCATTGGGTCCTTTTATAGAAATCAATCAAGAAGAATACTTATAGAGGAAGAAGAATAGTGAGCCCAGAAAACTAATTTAGCTATTCATAACGATGGAAAAGAAAACAAATAAATGAAATGAAAACATAGGCATACTAGTAAAGTTGAGCAGAGTTTAAGTAATGGTGAATCTCCTTTGAATGTCACTTCAACGGTCAATTACACACTCTTTTCCTCTCTCTTACTTATTTCTAGACTGAACTATAAAATTAAAATTGAGATTTAACTTCTCATAAATGATCTAATAATTATCCTAAATTCTAAAAATAAAGAAAGAAACTTAAACTAGTCTTCGGTCTCTTTTTCTCTGTAGAATGCAGTATTATAGCCAAAAATCTGAGTGGGAAGAGCGTAAGCAGATAGGGAAAGCAAACGCTTCCCCTATCTCCCTAACCAAGTCACGGATCTGCAGATTTGATGTGGCCATCTGGCCACATAAGGGTTCAGGATCGAGGAAATTTGATTTCCTTTATGTATATCCCAAAAGATATGCTATTTGACCTTCTGATTTCGACGATTCTTCATTGATGTTTGGTTAACAAACTGGATCCAAATTTAACTGATTTTCAACCGATTTTATCTCTCTTGATTTGCATTGATCTTCAGCTGGAGTCATCACTATCCTCCTGAATATTTATCCCTATCTTTATTTAAGATTTAAATTTAATTAAATCAGAATTAAAGTGGGCTTTTGGGCTCAATTTTCTTCCACCTCCATTAGTAATGGGCCTGCATATTATTAAATAAAAATAAGACTTAACAATAGGATTTATTAGATAATAAGTATGATAATGTGACAATATATATGCAATATCGGTGACCGATCACTGTTGCAAAATTGTATGAGAAGCAAAAAATGTGGAGTTTTCTTTAATATTTCTTCATCTTTGATTTTCACCCCATAAAATTTTAGTTGCGAGACTATTCTGAACATTACAGAGTTGTAAACACTGACTTTCTTGAATTCTTAAAAACGCAAGGCATTTCATTCATCATGTGTGGCAGGAACCACAACTTTCTTTTGATATTCAAATCTTTCTTTAAGATTTTTTTACAGGACACTTAGGTCTTTCACTATGAGATATTTACATTTTAAGTACTCGTCAAGATATTTATATATAAAAATCGTCGCTTTGGCTTCTCCTGCGATGATATAGAATTTCTCTCTATTATTGTCTCAGTGAGACCCATTGATTCGAGATGCATTTCTATATCAATAACCCAAGACATATAATTATTTTTTGTGATATTGAGTGAAATAAACTTAAGCTTTGCAAGATTTGACATGGTGATAATTATAACAGAATAAACAAATAATTAAAATTATTATATTATTATTTTAGAATAAAATAATACAATTAAACTTACATCTCAATCATAATAATAGTAAATAAAACAGGGAAAATGAGCCATAGAAGAAAAATGTTCAGTCAAAAATCACTTGGAGGCATATCTCCAATAAAAAGAATAATAATAATGATGGTGAGGATGATGATAAACTTCAAAAAATAGACTAATCATCTTACGAAAATTTTAACTGAAAAAAAGAAATTGAGGATGAAGAGAAATAGAGAAGTGAATTATGAGGGTTTAGAATTTACCAATTTGTAGAGCAAAACTAACCGTTTATAGCCGTTGGAAGTGTTCGTTCAAAGGTCCATCACTCTAGTTTTGATGATGATTAACTCATGTAGTTATAGTACTAATGATCTTGTGTTTATTAAGTTTCAGTATTCAATCAAGATCTTAATTGGTGTTTAGCTTCAACAAAAGATTCGAAGTCAGGTTTTGAAGCTATCATATGTTGATTCAAGAGCTCGCGCTTCAAGATCGCATCAAGTACTCAAAGAGGAGTCTAACTCATGGGTCAAGTTTGGATCAAGTCGAGATGAGAAGAAGATTTTCAAGAGAAGATTTTCAAGAAGACTTGAGTCTAAGTTTGTAAATTTAAGATTTTTGTTTAAGGATAAAATGTGAAGGATAGATTAGTTGTGGTTGCTCAAGCTCACACACAAACATAAAATTTATATATTGTTTTCATCTTAAATAGTTTTAGTTTTTGGGTTAACCATTTTGTTTTTGAGTTTCAAGAATACATCTTTCGGTTTCATGAAAAGATTTCATCAAAACAAATTTACACGGTTTATATGTATATTGGATTTCATCCATATACATTTATGCTTCATATGCTTAAATAACTTATTTTGATGTATCTATTTTATGTATTTAAGTTTTATTTTTATTAAAACTTATTTTGATTTTTATTGTCAAAACAAGTTTATATCATTTACTATGCGTATTGGATTCGATCCATATACACTATACTTCAAATGTGTTTCAATATCTTGTTTATGTATTTATACAAGTTCATAGAAAAATTAGATTTTCATTTAGAAGTTGATTTTTGAAAAATACTGATTTTTATTTATGCTTCAATTTTTATGACTCAAAAATAGTTCACATGTTTGTAATATGTGTTAATTTTTTATCAACATATTTGTGATTCATAGTATTTCAATGAACTTATTTTTGTGGGATTTATGAAGATATTATGGTATTTAAAATGTATTTAAAAAGATGTTAAAAATATGATTTTGGGTTGCTTGCAGTCGACCGACCGGTCGACCAAAGGCTAGCTTGGTTGACCGGTCGACCGACCGGTCGATCGACATGCACACATGCACAGGCCTAAGTGCGGTCGACCGACCAATGACTGACTGGCTCAAGCCCACTCTCGGGCTTAGCTCAGTCGACTGACAGAGAGTTGTAACTCTCTGGGTTTTGAGTGCAGTCGACCGAGCGGTTGACCGTCAACCCCAATGGTCATAAAAATAACAGGTCAATTTGGCCCCAACGGCTAGTTTTTGACAGCCTTTATAAAAGGATCTTTTGGCCAGTTTTTCTACAAGATTTTTACAAGTATTTTCAAGAGCTCTTCCATAGAGTTTCTCAACAAGTTTTGGGAGCTTCATTTCCATATCAAAAGAAAGTTTTTCAAGAGTGATTCTCTTGAGTTTTTCAATAAGATTTTCTTGAATTTTTCACTTTCAAATCTATCTAGTTTTCCTCACACAAGCTTGAGCTATTCATTGTTATATCTATCCTCTAGGATCCTTGTATGTAAAAGTGTTTGTTTGTGATCAAGAAGTGATCACAAAGTGTTCTACTTTGTATTGAGAAGGAGTTGGAGGTTGCGGCCTCGGCGAGCTTGTGGGTTCGCGTTGTCTGTTGTTATTGCGGGAACAAGTGAGGGACTTGCGGGTCCAAGAGTACTTGAGGGAGCTCATTGTAGGTGTTGCGGCACCAAGTGATCTTGCGGGATCATTTTTAGTGGAAATCTTTTATAATGGTAAAGGCGGGGACGTAGAGCAAGTGGCTCAAACCTACAAACAAATCTCTCGTGCTCTCAACTCACTTGTGTTTATATCTTACTTGCTTTTATTGTTTCATCGTTATATTCTTGTTATTTACTTGTACTTAATTGTCATATATGCTTGTGATTGTTTAATATCTTGCATGCTCTCATATTGTTCATATCTTCACATGCTTAATATTGTTTGTGTCTGTGCTCACACTAGTATTGAACCAAGAGAGCTATAGTAGTACCTCAACTCTTAATATAGAGAATCTTGAGGAGAAGTTCAGAGCCCTTCACCTGAAATTCGGCTTCACTCTTTGGTTATACGTTGTGTGATAATTTATTTTGCATAATAAGTTTTTAATTCTGTATTGTTTGGCATTTGATTAGCACATTACGTATTCACCCCCTCTAGGTGATCTACTGGAAGAGGGACAGAAAAACCCATAAATGCATAGTAAAATAATATATATATATATATATATATATATATATATATATATATATATATATATATTTATAAGTTATAATATAGGCACGCCACTATACTCGGTAAACCTTTCGACGAATGTTTATACAAATATAAATAATGGAGCAATAAATATAAGCACACCACATTACTCAGTAAGACTTTCAGTGGGTATTTATATAGAAATAAATAATAGTGTATTAAAACATGATTGACATATAATGTCAGTTAATGTTAGTAGTTTGGGGTTTATTCCGCTGAAGCATCAACGAAGATTTAAAGTTAGGCAATAACAGGAAATAATATAAACTTTTCGTAATCCCATCATATTACTATAAAAAGGTGGTAGAACTTCTTTTATATAGAGTAATGGTGTTGTACAAGTATAATGAGTAGAATAATTTTTTTACCTTGAGCTAATAGAGGCAGAGGCTTGTGGCATGACTTTTTCATTGAGCTAATGGATGGAAAGGTTTGTGATAGAAATTTTTCTTTGAGTTAATGGAGGTAAAGGCTGGTGATAGAACTAGAGCACTCGTGCTGATAATGTGTCATAAAAATTAAGAATATAACACTGAGAGAGAATTTTTTGAGAGAGATAGTATAATGAGAAACTCTTATTGATTTCGGAGTTACATAAAAATGAATCAGAAAGGGTCTTTTATAGTGGATTCTGAAATACTATGCAGTCACTATTTACATGCTGATATCATCACTTACATCATTGCATAGTAAATTTACTATGTTGATTGGTGGGCAGCCACCATATTAAACTTTTCATAACAACAATATAATTTTTGCTTGTTTGTTAGAATTCATTACATATCTCAAGTATCTTTAATAATAGGGTTATTCTTATATATACCCCAAATCTTCCGTGTTTCTGAAGTTAACCTCAAATCTTCATATTTCTAAAATTATCTCATAATTCTTTAATTTGATCAAATTACTCCCAATTTTATCTTTTTAAAAGTTTTAAAATATAATTTTTTACCCTTAATTTTTTTATCAATTTTCCCCCAATGTTATCATTTCTCTCTCTTCCTGCATTTTCTCTCCTTCTCTCCCTTGCACCCCCTCTCTCTCTCTCTAAGAGTTTAGGTTTAATCAATTAAAATCACTGGAGGTCATTCCTCTCACCCCTAAAGTCAAGACCTCCTATCCTCCCTTGTAACACCCCGATCATTAAAATCCTAATATTGGATAAACATGATTAGACAAAATTTTTTTTGAGACGATGGTTGAATGTGTTTTGTGTAAAATGGGAGATTTATTATAATTTAATTATTTTAAGCTTGATTATGGGGGAATATGAAGTGAAACAAATATTGAATAAATTCAATATATAGGTGTATGAATATTTTGGCATGTATATATGGGTATAGAATATATGTGTATATATAAGTATATATACATTACATGGATGTGATGGTATATTGTGTAAATACAAGATAATGCAAGTAAATACCAAGAAAATACTAAATAATATATTCCTAATAGTTAGTGGGAGAGGGTAGGTGTGCATGGCATGAGTTGATGAAGGGCTAGGATTTCCCTAGAAATTTGTGTGTATAGGTGGCATGATGAGATGAGAGAGAGATTGTGAGTGTGCATAATAATAAAAATTGAGTGGGGGTTTTGTGTAAAAGAAAGAGAGAAATGAATCTCACGATCATCTCCCTCAACCCCAAAAAGAAAACCCTAGATCCATCTTTCAAGTTCCCTCTCCTCTTCCTCTCTTCCTCCCCCAACCCTTCTCTCTCTCTCTCTCACAGGCGGACCACGGCCGGAGGGCCGCGGGCGTGGCCGCGCGCGGCCTGAGCCGCGGCCGCGGCGGCGGCGGCCAGAGCCGCGGCGACACAGGTGACACTCACGGCGATGGTGGGCAGCGGGTCTTCTTATGGATCTATAGGTGAGGGGAGTTATCTTGAATCCCTTTCTTTCTTGCCTTGTTGAATTCTGAAATTTTATTGAATTAGTAGAGAATTTCTCTCATACCAAGTGTATATCTAGATGCCACTAATTGGTAGGAAATGGGGAAGTCTATATTACTTTAGGTTGAGGAATTTAAGGCCATGTTCTTGTTCCCTCATGTTGTCAAACTAGAGTTAGATGAAATTGATGACTTGATTAAGGAAAAGGAGGTGAGGTGGGGGACCTTCTGTTGATCTATTTTATTTTGAAACCCTAAGGATATTTCATGAAGTCCTTAACCATGAGATGGTATGATTTTGGGCTTGATATTAATGGGTTAATTCGATTGTACTTATAAATTAACGGAAGGTGAAAGATTACTATAGTATTGATAATGTAGTGAAGGAGATCTTAACTTGGCTAAGCTTATCTTGTTTAAAATTTTCAAATTCAGAGAAATTCTAAGGCACATATAATGATCAATACATGTCATCTAAGGGAGTCCCCAATCTATGATTCCCTCATATTTTTCTTTTAAAGTTTCTGAATAAAATAATTATTTTGAGTGAATAGAGAATATCCCTTATAGGTGCAGGAATCTGTTCAGGATCATAATCTGTAAATTCAGGCTCAGATTATCAGTATGTTGGGGTCTAATGGTATCATATTATATACCATTGGAAAGATAATCGAGTCTATTTTCCAACGGTTCATACCATACCCTCATCGGATATCTGTAACTTAAGTTATGACTGAAACAATGAATGTTGGTCGAACTGTCATGCTGCAGAATTCAGCACAGCTGATAAGTTTCTGAATTCCTGGAGCAGTTTGGTTAATTAAAACCTATCATGTAATAGGTCATTGGAAAGGTAGTGGAGTCTAGTTTCTAATAAATCTTTCCTCGTTCTATTCCAATACGTAGAATGAAAATTATTATAAAAACTCCATTGGTTATCCGGAAAGATCGAGCCACAAAAAAAAAAATGTGTCAAACAATAAGTTCATGACTGGTGGTCACTGCAAAATCAAACTACTTGTAGTATGTGATATATTGTCTAGGAGATAGATATAGAGCTATACGAGTCCACCTCCCAGCGGTTTATTTCACATTCCGGTTGGATGTAGGTGATAGAGGTTTGTCGAAACACCACGAGCAAATCGAGGGATTTTTGTCAGAGTTGGAAGGTGGTTGTAGAAAGAATAATTCTTGTTGATATAGTAAAGGCTCTACAAACCCTTAACGTGTAGGGATTGAACTTCAAGCTAATTAATGCACAAAGCTAAATTGTGTCCCTTTTATAATTAAAATATAATTAAAAGAGAAATTTGGAGAACACGGAAGTCTCCCAATTAAACTTAAGCCCTCCTTTCATTAAAATTTTGGTATACAAAGAAGATGAGATTTTACTCCTAACGTCTACAACTGTAATGTTTTGGTTGATATTCTAAGAAAGTCTAAGAGGTAGAAGAGCTGATAAAATTTTATGACCTTGTAACAAAAGATTTAATTATGTTATATCCGAAAGTTTGAAATCAGCAAAATATGAGTCATGAAAATCTCAAAGGATATCTTGACCCTGTAAGGAAGAGATAGTATGTTGGAACTCTCCTTCTAGGCCCTTTAAACTATATTGCAGTAGTGTTGTATGCATCATATGTCTTGGTAAGCGAAATACTCAAGTGACTCCTATAACACCACTATTTTTTCCTCCTAAATCGAGACTTGTGTATTTAAATCCACAAGTAGTATACCTTTAAATGTGAGTACGGTAGGTGAAGCATGAAAAGAATATAACTCCAACTGTAGGAAAACTTCTATAATGAAATGATTCCATGGCTATTCCATGAGTGAGAAGGGCCTGAATTGTACATAGAGTAGTTGAGAAATTTGTCAAAGGCTGAGTTATCCATGTCGCAAAGAAATGATATGGTTCTCACAGGCAGAATGGAAAGATTTGGTGATGGTTCATTTAGTGAATAATCAAGTTAGCTCTATAAACGATTGAAGGCTGTAAGATACAAATTGAGTTTAGGAGTCAAGTAATCATCTTTGACTATGAATACAACCATTAGAAATTAAGAAAGATAAAGCAAAATTTTAATCGATAGTAAGGCGCATACCAGTTAATCTTGTATATGCTAACTTGATTAAGCACCCTCATACTCTGACTCCGGACATCTAAGCATCTTTCCAATTTGCATGTGAAGAGGGGTTAATTAATTAAGTGCAAGAATAAGAAGAAGATATGATGGCATAGTTAGTAAAAAAAAAAAAAAAACTATACAAGTGTATAAGCAAAATTTAAAGCCCAAGATGTGCTAACTGGAAGTGACTATGGTCAAGTGGATTAACCAACTCTACCAGTTAATTAATGGGATGTATGAAGGGTGGAGTATAACTAACTACAAGACTTACTAGTACAAATTAAGAATATATGTATTAAAAGTGTAATCAATGGTTTAGACAAAACATTGAACGGTTGACATTGAAAATATTTTGTGTGTAAAACGATTGTTGCATATGAATGATACTGAAGTATGAATGCGATTAAGTGTAACATGAGGTATACAGTTATACATACTCATACACATACACCTCTATCTGGATACGCAGTTGTTGATAATATGAATGAGAACTCAATTTACATGAATGAGATACGTAGGTCACTTTACTGTTGCCTTACAACTCATGTGTGATTGTATAACCAGTAAACCAGGTACATCTTATTGATAATAGAAGTACTAAACAGAAAGGTGAAATGTAACTTATGTTGCATACACATATACAGTGAATTACATATATTCCCCTGTGATAGAAGTGATAAGCTGAGAATCGAACTATAATAAATGGTCAGATTGTTGTAATATGATGAAGTGATTGTTATCTGAGTGTATGTATACACATGCAGTGAACCACATGAAGTTCTTCAGTAATAGAACTGATGAGCTGCAAAGCAAACCATAGTATTTAATTGATATTCATATTGTTACTACACTGGTTGTTATCTGTATGTAAATATAAGCATGTCTTTCGCTTTCTTTCTCATTGGAGGAAGGGGCCGGGCGGGAGCCGGTAGGAGGGGGAAGACGGTGTTATTGCATTATATACGTTCATATATCCGGAGGAAGGGACCCGTATTGCACGGGCGGAGTACGAAGACGGTGCCATATATCATATCCGGAGGAAGGGACCCGTATTGCACGGGCGGAGTGCGAAGACGGTGCTATATATCATATTGGGAGGAAGGGACCCGTATTGCACGGGCGGAGTGCGAAGACGGTGCTATGATATACATATATTTATATCTTTACAAATGATTGAGAATGAATGGCTATGTGTGATACATATGTGTGTGTGACACTAGAAGTATGTTGGATCGTATGTGATAATGAAAACATCAAAATACAGATTTAGCTGATTGAAATGAAATACTGTAAATTGTGTGAAAGTGTACAGGTTAATCCATGCATTACTTGGAGTGTGATGTGATATTGTATTATGAGAAATATGATATGATTATATGTTATACAAGTATGTTTTGTGATGCATGTGTTATCTGAACGCATGCACTATATATAAGATGGTGCGTGTGTGATTGGCGTGTCCGTGCTTGATATCTGAAATACGTATGTGACACATACTATGAATGCATAAGAAGAATTTTGATAATAAACTAAAATCACCGAGTTATTATTTTACAGAGCTTATAGACCTTGTAGCGTGTGGCATAGAGTACAGAGAAATGTCATAAGAAATGTAGGATCAAAAGAGTCGGACCGTCCCCAAAGATTTTTGGAGCCTAATTGTTTCATCATATGTTATTGATTCTCTGTTTCTCTTATTCATCCAGATTTACTCTATTACTCGAAAAATCATGCTTATTATTGATTATATTCATCATCCTCTGATTTTCTTCTTTATCTCCTCACTAAGCTGTTGAGCTCACCCCCCTCCCCCCCCCCCCCCACAGATTATTGTATTTTCAGGTCATGGTGAGGCGAAGACTCAATGTAAGTTTTCAAGCGCCTTGTTGGAAATCCTATTACATAGAGAAGTTTTAGAGTGGTACTTGGTGTGATTGTAATTTAGTTCTTATTGTATATGTTCGTTATCCTATTTGACGTGTACTGATAGCAAGTGTTAGTGTTGAATAGATGGATAGTCTGAATCCGTGTATTGTATGGAGATATGAGTTTGGTCATAATTATGATGAGTTGGAGTTAAAGATGGTTTGGCATTATTATGTTGATGCCGAGAGGGGTGCTCTCGAGTACTTAATTATTGAGTTTTCATATAAGGAGGCTGTGTGAGCCAATTTATACTTATGATTGCGTGGGTGATTGTTGAGTTGGTTTATATGCTTGGATTGAGGATAAGTAGGCCGGTGTTGGCCGAAATTATTGTGATATGAAATGTATATTTGGACATTCTGTATTTACAAAGGAGGTGCTGCTAAAATTTTCAGGAATATTGGAGATGAGTATGATAATCTATTATTCAATAGAGTTGTTTATGTAAATTGAGATCATAAGAAATCTGGGACTATTACATCCCTCCTCCTGCGAGCTCGAGTGCCCCGCGAGCACGAGCTCGGCCTGCATGGAGTCGATTAATTTGATCAATTAGATTTATTTTAAGTTTAATTAAAATTTAATTTTGATTTAATTAGAATGGTATTAATTGAAGGTGGAGTATTAAAAGAAAAAACTTTAATGAAATATTTCTTTTTGATGCTTTTAAACTGATGGCATGGACAATTTTGATCGAATTAAAAAATTAAGAAGGTAATTTTAGAAACATAAAAATTAAGGAATAATTTCATAAATACAAAAGATTTTTGAGGGTATATACGAGAATAACCCTTAATAATCTTATTTGAAATTAACAATTTTTTTTTTCACATTGCGAACGAATAATTGATGGTATTATGTTGTTGGTGTGACAGTTTCTCTCGTCTGGATGGCATCCCTCGCTTAATTCATTCCTGAGCTTCCAATCTAACAGTTTGATGCTCAAGTCAAGATCCCTGTCAAAGTCGATTGCAGATGTAGGGTCTTGTGTAGCTTATTTATAGCCCTAACTTTAAAGTTTGTATTTTAGCTTCAAAATGCTATCAAATCATAAACAGCTGGAGTGGAGTGGAGTCTTCGTATTATTCTCTGTGTTAACATTTTATTGTTTATAATTAAATTTCCAAGTAAAATATTATCCTTCAATATTTTTCATACTAAATCATTACGAAAGAAAATAAAAAATAAAAAATCATAATCCATCATTTTTTAAGTTTAAGCAAAAGATGCTACACTCAAATTAAATTGTAGGGAGAGTACCAGCAATCGAAAGAAATTAAATGTATGGACGCAGAGAGGACCAACCATTGCCAACTCAATTCATGAAGACCTGCGCTGTTTTATGAATTAAAAAACATTTTTGCTGTTTATCTGAATCAATGCATCAGCCGCCTGATATATACCCCTCCTGCTGTACCACAGCTGTAACGCTGTACTGCCTCCGTGTACAAGCAATTATTTTGCATTGATAGTGGGGAGCTCTGGATCTTTTGGCAACACAAGAATCTGATTTCACTGGGAACACAACTATAAATTTTGTCTGCTGATAGACTTTTTTTTTAATTTGTTTTTATTTTTTGGTTGTTGTAGGATTTGAAGTTCTATATTCAAAACAAGCTTTCACTGTTTATAAGGTAAATTAAAAAAAAAAAAGGAATATTTGCATATACAGCTTTCATTACTTAATTTTTTATTTATTAAGCTATCGTAAAAACTCTATTTGCATGTACACTCTTTTGAGTCTGAAAAAGTCCACGGTGTGTCTTTTGCAAATAGTTCATAATTTTTCATCTTAATAAAATAGCAAATAAGAAGAAATGATCATAAAAAAGAAAAACTATAGTGAAGATTAGCATTTTGAAATATAGATTCACTAATATATTAGAATATCAATATTCAAATAAATTTATGTGTCAAGCGTGAATAGGATTGGGGACATGCAATTTTTTGCAAGTTTTAATAAAAAGATATTTGCACTTGTATTTTTTATTTTTTATTTGTTTTATTATATATTTTTTAAAAAAAATAAAATTTTAAGTGTGATAGATTTAAGTCTCAGAGATTTTTGTTTAAATAAACAATAAAAAGAAAAAAGAAAAAGAAAAACAAGCGATAAAAGCAATTGAGATCGCGACGATTTGTCAGCATGGGCGAACAGCTACCAGCCTACGAAAATTAGTTGGGCTCTTAAGTCGAGTCCCCAAATGATGGGCTGGGCCATACCATCCTAAGAAATTTAGTTGGGCTCGTGAGTCATCAAATAATGGGCTGGACCAAACCAGGCTAGAAAATTAGTTGGCCTCTTGAGTCCTGTCTCCAAATCTTTACTTTCAATATCTTATAGAGAAGATTCGGCCTTGATTATAGGCCCATCTGGCTTCTTGAGAGTTAAAAATTAGCCATCTTTCAGGCCCAAAAGAATATACAGCTCTTTAACCCGGGTCGAATCCAAATAATTAGCGACGGCCCAGTTTGGTAATGGCGGCGCAACAACTACTTGGTTCTCTCTACCGAGACCTGGCTCATTGATAAAGAGGTGGGAGTTGGTTCTGGAGAATTCCAGGTTCAAGTCCCCATTACGACCTAAGTTTCAAAAAGAAAAAAAAAACTATTTAAATATCTCGGTTTACTGTGTAAGTAAAAAAAAATGGGCTCAAGGCCCATTGTGGTATGATAATTGTTCCCAGGCTAGCTCAGTGACATCTAGAGTTCGCTAGGGTCAAGGGGTGGCAACGGTGGGATTCGGGTCAATCCGGCAAAATTCCCTTGGGGTTTTTTTTTTTTTTCCCCCCCAGGAATCCTCCTTGAAAACTTGATTAAAAAAATGTAGCACAAGCCAAGTAAACGCTTTTCACAGGCTTTGAAGTGAAGTTTATTAGTTGGCTCGCGGAAAGAGGAGAAGATTTCCTCTCTTCGGCCTCACAGGGTTTCCTCTCTTAAACCTGGAGCAATCTTAGCCGTGTCTGATCATGTGGGGCCCACGCAGAAACCTGATTGTGTCAGCTTTTGTTGTTTGGGGTTTCCATCCCAAACAAGCCCTCAATGATTAAATGACAAGTTTGAACGATTCAAGCCCATAACATAGTTAGAATCTGCTAAAAAATCTAGATTTAGTAATTTATAATATATTTCTTTTTGCAAAAAAAAATCGTAGTCCGATTTTGAAGCAGAGTCTTCCTGTTTCTGAACTCAGCCTTTTATCACTGAATCAGATCTCAGTGGCATAATTTATCATATTTAGATTCATAAATTTTAATAAAATTTTAATAATCTTAAACCAAAAAATTGGACCGAATTCGGATCATGGTAATCCAAAATTGAAGCTCACTGCTACCTCTAATCCCTATTGTTGCCAATTTTTGCTCTCAAATAAATAAATGGAATCCTAAATAAACAGAATAAATAGAAAGAAATGTTGAGATAGTTATGTTGACGGTTATTATAGTGAGAACTTCAGAAAAGTTATCACTTTTGAAGAATGAGTTTGTTTTCAATAAATTTCTATTTTTTTTGCATAGTGTTTTTAAAACCATTCTTTTAGAGAAAATAATATATTTTACTCTCTAAAATTATCAAAAACAAATATTGCAAGATGATGAGAGGTATTGCATGATGCCATGCCCCTTCTCATGTATTTCGGATGTTTATTAGACATTGTTACAAGATAAGATCATGAAAGTTGTGATTAACATGAATGAATGATATAATTGAAAGAACAAAAGAGAGATGTTACCTTTATTTCTGATTTCTTATAGCTTAGTATATATTTACTAAATCATGAAAAAGTAAGCCAGTTCAATTTTTCCCCCTCTCTGCCCCCCTTCTATCAAACTAGTTAATGTTTGAGATACTGGAGATAACTAATTTTGGTGAATTGTGACATCAATTTGCATTCTTTGAAACCAATCTCATCTAGTTTCATTTGAGACATAAATAACATGTTGCCTAATTTAAGGTAAGACCAACCACATTCTATGTACCATGAATTGGACTTTTTCATTGGATTATTTCCTTTGATATTGGGGCCAGCAGTCTACAAGGTATTGTTTTAGTAGTCAATTTTGTGACATGGCCCCAGTTAAAAAATTAGACAAAGTATAGCACACCGCAACAAAATCTAATCCAACTCCGAGAAACTGCATGCCCAAGCTGTAACATCTCGATTTTTAAAATCTTGATTTAATACTCTAACCCCCGATCAAAGGGATCATACAGAATTATCAGAGACGATGATTGAACTAATTTTTGCGTGAAATGAATTTATAGATATTTGTCGTGGGAGTTTTTCTGATACGATTGGTTGTACGATCAATCTCGCACCACAGGGTTGAGGGAATCTAGATTATTAAAAGCTGATAAAGATTTCAAAGCGAGCAAAAATAGGAGATTTTTACGTGAAAGCTCAATTTGGAAAAAACCATAGGGAGGAGAGAGAATTCACTATTGTTAAGAAGTTCTAGTGAACTTTACAGAGTTCTACTGTGGTATGATCTCTTAGATCCCATCCCCTTTCTCGTTTCAGGAGAAGGTCTATTTGTATATAATTTTTGGCCTGAAGGCGGATGGAACGATGGCGAGATTGGCTAATTGCCGTGATCTTCACGTGCGGAATTATTATAACTTTTACGATTATGGGCGCTTAATTGTTGGGATTACAAGAACAACTGAGCCATTTTCCCAAGTATTTGGGGTAGGTTATATGAATCAAAAGAGAATTACCAGGATCTGGCACATGGATCAACTTTCTCTACTCATCCTATCGAGCAGTATGCCTTTATTAATACCTTTAACCTTTATATCTTTGTCGTGTCACCTCCATCCATGTTTTCTTTGGTCTCCCCTGCACTCTTTTAACTTGCCTTAATTTAATAAGCTTTACTCGCCGGACTGGCGCATTTGTAGGTTTACGTCGCACATGATCAAACCATCGTAGGCGATTTTCTCTCATCTTCTCTTCTATAGGTGCTACGCCTATCTTAATACAAATATCCTCATTTCTCACCTCATCTCTTCTCGTGTTACCACACATCCAACAAAACATGCGCATCTCACTACACTCATCTTCTGAGCATGATATCTCTTTATAGCCCAATATTCTGTGTCATATAACAAAGCTGGCCTAATAGAAGTCCACTAAAACTTTTCCTTCAGCCATAACAAAATGTATACAATCGCATAAAACTCCTTTTACACTCCTCTATTTTAACCAGCCGACTTCAATCCTATGGTTGACATCACTATTGATCTCCCCATCCTTTTGGATAATAGAACCCAAGTACTTAAATGACTGCTCATCGATATTCCTTATCCGCCTAGTGTCACAATACAATAATCTTAAATTTCCTGTTTACTGAATTTGCACTCCATATACTCTGTTTTGCCCTACTTAATCTAAAATCTTGAGATTCTATAGTTTGCCTTCATAACTCTAATTTGGCATTTATCTCAGCTTCGTCTCATCGACTAGGATAATACATTAGCAAATAGCATACACACACGGTATCTCCTCTTGAATAGTTCTTGTAAGCTCATCCATCACTATGACAAATAAGAATGGACTCAATGCAGATCCTTGATGCAATCCAATTGTGATAGAAAAATTATTTGCTATGCCTTTACAAGTTCTGACATTTGCCACTACTCCATCGTACATGTGCTTGATTATATCAATATATTTGATGGGTACTCTTTTTTCATCAATGTCTACCATAATGTCTCTCTTGACATCTTATCATAAACTTTTCTAAATCAATAAAGATCATATGCAAATTTCTCCTCCTTTCTCAAAATCGCTTTATAAGTTGACGAAACAAATGAATAACCTTTGTCGTCTATCATCCCGGCATGAACCCAAATTTGTTCTATGATATTTTAATATCTGCCTTAACCTGTGTTCAATTATCCTTTCCCAAAACTTCAGGTGTGACACATGAGTTTTATTTCACGGTAGTTTGAACAACTCTAGATATCACTCTTGTTCTTATAGAGAGGTACTAGTGTACTTTTTCTTCACTCATTTGACATCTTTTTACTTTGCCAGATCTTGTTAAGGTGGTCTGCCAGCCATCTCACGCCATCTCTCCTAAGCACCTCCATACCTTAATAGGAATTCCATCCGGGCTAATAGTTTTTCTTGACTTCATTCTCTTCATGACCTCTTTAATTTCAGATTCGCTAAATCTGTGCATATAATAATGGTTAATATCCTGCCACTGAATGGTAAGATCGCCCAAATCTTGAGTAGAACTATAATTGAACAATCTATCAAAATACTCTCTTCATCCTGAACTAAAACCTTCTGATCCTCATTTTTGACATACCTCACAGTACATAAGTCTCTATGCTTTCTCTCTCTTATTCGAGTAATTCTATATATATCCTTTTCAATCTCTTTGTGCTTAACTTCTCATACACTTTTTTGTAAATTTTAGCTCTTGCATTCTGAACAACTTTCTTATCCTCCTTCGTGGTTAGCTAATACCTCTCAAAACTCACTCTATCACAATTATTTTTTAAATCTCTGTAAGAGTCTCGTTTGATCTTAATGGCAGCTTTTACCTCTTCATTCTACCATAATGTGTCCTTACATGGTGGAGCACCACCCCGTGAGTCACCAATTACATCTTTAGCTACTTTTTTAATATAGCTAGCAATTTTATTTCATATTGTATTGAGATCATCTTGGAATTTTTTTAATCTGCTTCATGTACCACTCAACCTACAAAGACTCCTTGGTTACCCTCTTTTAGCAGCCACCATTTAATCTTAGGCTCTAACTTACGTTTAATCTTTCTAAATATCCTTCTAATCTGAATATCTAAAACTAAGAGTCTATGCTGGGTTACTACACTCTAACCAGGTACTACTTTACAATCAATGCAATTACCTCATCTACTCTCCTAGTTAAGAAGAAATTTATGTAGCTCGCATTTAATCCACTTCTAAAAAGTGATCAAGTAGACTCTCTCTTTTAAAACTAAGTATTCGCTAAGATCAAATCATAGGACAAAGCAAATTTAGAATCGAGTTACCTGGTTCATTTCTTTTTCCAAAATCAAATTCTCCATGTATACTATCAAACTCATAATGACTAGTTCTTACATGCCTATTGAGATCACCGCCTATGAAAAACTTTTCTCTAATGGGTATCCTTCGCACTATCTCATCTAAATTCTCCCAAAATTGATGCTTACTAGACTCATCAAGTCCTACTTGCGCTGCATAGACACTAATAATATTAAAATCTCTCTATCTAAAATAAGTTTAACTAGAAAAATCTTATCACACTTCTTCCTAACCTCCACTACATCTGCAAGCAATTGTTGATTTATGATCATACACATCCCATTATGATTTCTTTCTCTACTAGTATACCAAAGTTTATAGCCTCAAGGCTCTATAATTCTAACTTTTCATCTACCCACTTGTCTCTTGCATACACAAAATACTAACATTCCTTCTAACCATAGCATTAACTAACTTTGCTAATCTACCTGTAAGAGAATCTATGTTCCACGATGCTAACCTAATCCTATATTTATTAGCTAACTTCTTTACCCTCACATGCTCATAAAAGTGTGGAATCCTTGCTTATTTCACATCGTATCCGGGTGCCGATGTGGCATGTCATTTCTGGATGGCGACCTAACAACCCTTGCCCACTTTTCGCTACACTGGGTTCCAATGTAGCGCATCCCACAGTAGGAAAAGCTCCAATCAAATTTAGTTCTTGGTTCATATTCATAATTTTTGACAATATTTTACAGTGGCTGTCACAGACCTACAACAACCCTCCTGCTTTATCTTGATTTGGGACAGGCAGTGAACGGTGCATTGGAGGAGTTGCACTTAATTATTGGGATTTTCTGTCAAAATCCTCCCCTAGTTCATAACTGCACAAGACGTATGATCGTGGGAGAAGTCAGGCTGCGTAACTGAAGACGAGAATCAAAGAGGATTGTTGCTGTAGCCATTAGTTGGCCCAGATCAAGGAGGGTATTTTTTGTAGCTGTCTTACTCGTAGAAGAAGTCTCTGAAAAGGAGTGGACCTCGGGATGGTTGATGTAACGCCCCAAATTTTAAAATCCTGATTAAATACTTTAATCTTTGATTAATAAGATTATACCCATAACTAGCATCGGTAATTGAATCTGATAATCCATGCAACAATTACGTCACCATACAAATTTGATGGAATTTATTTAGAATGGAAAATAAATAATTATATATACAAATTATAAGTTGTGAAATACAAGTTATAAAAAAATAACATGATAAATACAAGATATTGGTGTACATGTATATATACTCTACTAAATTGTTTATACCCACTATCTAATCTGATTCTAAAACTAATAACTGTATACAAGGTACATGGATAAAATAAGATGTAGATATGCACGTTTATATAGTGTATGAATAATGGATTTTGTATTTATGTGTGTACATGACTTTATATGTAATCAACCAAAACAAATTTTTGATACCAAATGAATATGCAATATAAGCTCTAGTGCTAAATGATAAAGAATATATATTCATTGTAATTTCTAGTTAGATACCAAATGAAAAGTATATCAATGCAATCGCTAGTTAATACCAATATATCAAAACATGATATAAAAAACTAGATATCAAAATGAAATATATGCATAAAACTAAAACATGCATATATAAACTCTCAAATCATTCTCTCCCTTTTGGTCAATCATCAACAAAGGGGTAAGAGAAAACATGGTAAATGTATATGTGATATAATTCTATGAAGAGGAGAGACGTCAAGCTAACTTCCCCGCCATACATGTATTACATGAAGAAAGCAGTGACTAAACCCTAACCCATATAAGTATAATATATAATGTATAGACAGAGATGTTAAGCCCCCTACACACGTGTATCACATAACAAAAAGAGGTCAAGTTTTTCTTTATATGCTATACTCATCATGAATCTATATATAGAGGAGATGTGAAGCTCTCTTTGCATATAAGCAATCTATATCAAAACAAATTTTGAAAACCAATTAAAACAAATTTTACCAAAAAAATACACCAATTGAAAAACAACATGGATATTATATAAAAACTATACCAATTTGAAAAACAACATGGATACTATATAAAGACTATACCAATTGAAGATAGATAATTCATGATATCAATATGGAAAATATAAGAATTTTCTAAAATAAAATATTTTTCTCAAAAAGAGTGAGAGTAAGATACTGATTGAAAATAAAATCAAGAATTTTTCTCCCCTTTTTGAAATACCAACAAAATTTTTGCATTTGTTTTGTCAATCATATATATGAAAAACTAATCTTTCAATGCTTGAGCTTGTAAAAAGTACCAATTAACATTTAGAACTAAATCAAACTTAACATAAAATATTTTGTGTTACAAAACATGTATGTGTAAGCATTGTTAATCTAGTACAAGAAATCTTATATATGTATGTATGATCATAGTAATTAAATTATGAGCATATATATATATAAGAAAACATGAGTATACAAAAATTAAATATCATGAGAATCATGAATAACTCATAACATCCACCCTATCATACACATGTTTAAAAAGATATTCAATGTGAGCATACAAGACATGATCGCCCAACCAACCATCCTTGTAGGGTAGATGTTTTCAAAGATAAGGTTTAAAAATAATTTAATAAAGGTTGAAAACTCTACAAATTGAAGAATAAAGAACTAGTTTAAAGTAATTTTGAAAACTAGTACGAAATTCTTTAAGTAAGAAATAAACATATATATATCCTTCAAAATATGTTAACTACACAAAAAATTGACACTCAAAGTCTATAAAGTATATAGATGCTTATGAACTTAAAATCATGAGTAAAGACAAAATATAGAGTGCACAAAGATTATGTAAGAAACATATACATGAAGATAAGATAATAAAGCTCAATATCATCATAATCATATGAAACTCCTTTTATAAACATGAAACGATATAAAAAAAAATTCTATTTTCATCAAAACTATTCAAGAAACATAAACTTCAAGGTATATGTATGTTTTGTCAAAATTAAAGTATACATATTTATTCTAAACATGAATTGAGTCTACAATTGAGTACATGGCATATAATGCAAGTGACTCAAAGATAAATGTATATTATATAATTTTAAACAAAATTTACATATACATGAAGCTAAACAAATTTTTATGAAAACATGAAAAAGGGTGATACAAAATAAATATAACAATACAAGTATAAATGTAAGAGTCATCAAAACTAGATTATATAAGTACATGTAATGAGTAAAAAAGAACAATAAAGCATCTAAATATAAGAATCAAGTGTAGCTTACTAATTGTACAAGTATAATCATAAGTTTTAATAAAAATTATATCTAATCATGTAATCAAAATATGAAGTATAAAAACATCAGAACATGATTGTGAACCAAATGTGATCATTAATCTAAATGCAAGTATTATTAATATTAGGATACACACAATCGCTAAAAAATAATGAGAATACAAATATATGTATCCATATAAGCAGATTTATCTCAAAGACTATTTATGTATATCACAAGTGTAATAATTATTGCA
>JAVJIF010020724.1:0-15594 GCA_038442645.1 Agave tequilana
AAATCGATACACGATCTCGGCTTGCGCGCACCGGACAAAATCGACACACGATCTCGACGAAATCGACACACGATCTCGGCTTGGAATCTGTAACTCAGCTATCCACTGGAATGCACCACACATGCCTTCCCTATACTTCACCTTAGGAGAACTTCCATACATGCCGATCACCAAACGTGTCTCCAACTCAGCAACTTCACGATCTCACGAAGAACTTATCATGAGCCAACACTGACTCTCTAACTGACTAGCTCTATCTAGTCTACCTATCTTCAGCTGACGGTCCAATCAAGTCTGCTTAGAGCACACCAAACACCATCATCGGCTTCAACAACTGGATGCACACCACTCCTTATGTAAGCTCAACATCTTCTCACCAGAAGATCAATCTGTTCATCGAGATCACGACACCTCACCTCTACGTGAAGTCCAACTCTTCACCTCTACGTGAAGTCCAATCGGCCACAACACTCCACCTCTACGTGAAGCCTCTCTACCTCTACGTGAAGTTCCAATCGGCCACAACTCTTCACCTCTATGTGAAGTTTCAAAACAGCTTCTCGAGAACCCAAACAGCTTCATACGGGTTGCATCACCAAATGGCTGCGCCTTTACGGCTGCCTACGTACCTTGCCCAAAGGATCAAACCAACCGTAGTTCATTTAAAATGAGCTCCATCAAGCTCAAGCACTTGTACCTGGATTTGCAGCAGTGAACCTGTCTGGCTGAGTCATATGAACCTCCTCACGACCATCACGGAGAACAACGGCCTTCAACTTGAGCTTGTTGCGATCACAAGCTTGAGATTCATGCTTCTTTACCCACAAGCGTGGTTTTACCTTGGTTCCAATGGCTGCAAACAACTCGATATCCACAACAATGTCTTCAACCTGTTCAACATCAACCGTGACTACATGATCTCCACACGGTGTCACATCCGGTGAAGTCTTCTCTGATGTAGAACGAACTGGAGATGGTAGAGTAGTATCAACCTCCACCCGCTGCGATACTTCCTTGGTCTCCGTCCTCTCCACCTGCTGAGAGACGGTGGACTTCAACACTGAAGTCTCTCCAAATGTGACATGCCTACTCAACATGATCTTTTTGTTTTCGGGGTCCCACAATCTGTAGCCATTCCTTTTGACACCCAAAAACACAAACCTCTTTCCTCGCGGATTCACCTTACCATTCTTGGCACTGAAGTAGGTCGGACTTCCAAATTCCCGCAGCAAATCACGATCTTGAGCAGCTTTCCCAGTCCAAATTTCAAATGGAGCTTTACCTCCTATCGCAGTCGATCTATTCATGAGATGGCTAGCATACACAATCGCCTCAGCCCAAAACGATTTTTCTAATCCTGCATTAGACAACAACAACCGAATCTTCTCCAGCAAGGAACAGTTTACTTCCTTAACCAACCCATGTATACCTTTTGTGAAGTGAGTAGCAATACCTGTGTTCTGACCAAACCGTAGGAATTGGTTCATGTCTCTTTCAACATTACCATCTGCAGCTCCTTGATCTTCCTACCAATCTGCTTCTCCATTCTTCCTCTCCACTTCACCAACATATCTACGGCTTCACTCCTTTGTCTCATGGGATATATCCAACAATGCCAAGATAAACTATCAACAAAAGAGATAAAGTACCTGTGACCTCCAAGCGATGCAGTCTTAGCAGGTCCCCAAACACTTACGTGATACAATCAAGAAGACCTTCTGAGCGGTGAGTACTGGTGCTGAATTTCACCTTCTTCTTGTCCAGAACGCTGTGTTCACCTTCCAACTTGCAGGTAGCAGCACCTTCCAACGATCTCTTCTTTGCAGGAGCTTGCAAAGACCTTTCACCTCTATGTCCGACCTTTACCTGCCAGACCTCCGTGCAGCCATCATCTGAAAAACTAGAAGTCTCCACCTGACCTGTAACCGTACTACCCTTCAAGTAGTAGAGATTGTCCTGGCGGACGCCCTTCATCACCACCATCGAGCCTTTGATCATCTTGAGAACACCATCTCGAACAGATATCACCAGACCCAATGCTTCCAAAGCACCAACAGAGATTAGGTTTCTCTTCAATTGAGGTACATACCTCACTTCCTTCAGTTCCCTTACCATCCCATCAAACATCTTGAGTTGGATTGTACCTACACCCTCCATGATACATGGATGATCATCGCCCATAACGACTGAACACCCCTCCAGCTTCTCAAAGCTAGAAAACCAATCCCGATTAGGGCACACATGGTATGTAGCACCTGTATCCAAAATTCACTCATTTTCTTCTGAGTAGCCAACGATGAGAGTAGTGACTGAGAATGAGAAAACCGACGAGTCTGAGTCTGATCCACCTGCCTGTGAGTTACTGCTCTGAGTACTAACCACTTTTGCAAGATTTTCCTCAGTCTTAGACTCTTTCTTCTTCCCTTTAGCCTTGACAGTCCACTTTCCAGTGCCCTAATTCTCTGCAGAAGGCACACTGTTTCTTCTTCAGATCCCTATAACCCGGCCTGGACTTCGATCTCCCTCTATCATCTTTGCCCTTCCTATATGAACCCCTGCCTCTTACTGCTAGCGCCTCTACTGATGAGCTTGACTGAGAAGGTTGTCTCTCCTTTCTCCTCGTCTCATAATTTGCCAAAGCAGACGACACTTCATGATAGTCAAGAGTCTGTCTTCCATTAATGAAGGTTAAGGTGAACGTCTCATACTCTTCTACAGGGAGAGAGTTCAAGAGGATTACCGCCTTATCTTCTTCATCTATCTTGACATCCACATTGACCAAATCCGTAAGAAGCTTCGTGTAGCGATTTAGATGTTCATTCACGGAGCATCCCTTCTTCATCTGAAACCCGTACAGCTTGCTCTTCAGCTGTAATCTCAATTCAATACTCTTGGTCAGATATTTCCTTTCAAGGTCTCCTACAACTGCCTCGCAGATGTCTCGTGTAACACAAGGTATTTGATGTCTTGTGTTAGACACGATCTAATCAAGCCACACGCAGATCGGTTCATCTTCCCCCACTCTTCTTCAGTAGTTTTGCTTCGCTTCTTCTCCAGAAGTAGAGTATCTCAAGGTTCGATGCATTTAGGGCATCCATCACCTCGCATCTCCACATCCCAAAATTATTAGTGCCGTTAAACTTCACCACGTCAATCCTCGGATGAGGATTCATGGTCCTAACTGATGTACTTTCTTCTGCCATCTCTCTAACTGGATCCCCTTATGTAATGCGGAATACCAAACGGAGATAGATAAGCAACTGTGATAAAAATCAGATTTTTACCTCCTCACGAAACCCTAGAATGAGTTTCTGACTAGATCTATTCCACCAATGATTCTTGAGTACTCCTTGCGCTGTTCTGAGATCGACACACGATCCCACGAATAAGGCCAAAGCTGATCTGAGATCGACACACGATCTCCACCAAATCAGCACCCTATGCTCTTCGAATCGCCAGAAAATCCCACGAAGAACCTGAGATGCTCTGATACCATTTGTTGTGCGTCGGACAACAACCACAAAGAAGAAACCCTAGATCTCAGATGCAAATAACAATACTATCAATAACAAATAACACACAATCCCAGAGAATAGCACAAATCAGATTTAACGAGGTTCAGCCTTTTCGCTTACGTCCTCGGGGCAAGAAAGAGAGGGTTTTCTATTGATTTATATGAATCAATACAATGTTTACAGCAATGGTGATTCAGAGAGAGATGCCTCTTTTTCACTCTTCTCTTCAACAAACCCTCGAAATCCCTTTAACACTTAACAGATTTCAAATTCAGCATCTTTCCCGAAGCAGCCCGACCCGACTGTCGGTCGACCGTCCGGTCGACCGACCCTATGCACCGGTCGACCGGGCCGGTCGACCGTGCCTAACCGAGAGTTAGGCACTTTCAATCGGTCGACCGGGCGGTCGACCGATATACCCCGTGCATGTCTGCTGTGCACGCCAGTGCGGGCCGGTCGACCGTTATGCTGCTTCTGCCGACGGTCGACCGGGCCGGTCGACCGTGCGCCTGCTGTGCTGATTCCTTTGGCTGCTGATGACATCATCGACTTCCTCGACGACTTCCTCTCTCTTCCTACAGAAACCGTTGCCATTGCACTTCGTAATCAATAAAGGAACCCAACAACAAAATCGAACAAATGTACTGGACCCATGAGTGTAGAAGCATTCACCTATGCTCAACCTTAGTAGTAAAACTTGGCTCAAAATCAACCCAGAGTCTGGTAATTTGTTTGATGGAATTCCTACATCAGTTTATATTAGATCATGCTGACAGAAGATGCCACAAACGCAAACCAACTTACTTGGACAGCAAATTGTAACACGAACCATCAATTAATATGTGAGGAATTGAGTACTCGGTGTGCAAAATTTTACAATATAATGTCCTGAAAGAATAGTTCAAGTTCCCATGTACATGCATACAGGACCATACCTTGGCCCTCGGCAGGGAAAAGACAGGAGGACGCACCTGAAAGCATGATGCAGATGCAATTTAAACATGTCTGTGTTTCGAATCTCTCCACTTGAGAACTAGTGAAAATGCTAGGACCGATGTGTAGGAGAAACTGCAACAACATACTTCAGAAGAATGTCTTGGACTGCAGGCTGGCGGCGAACCTCTGAAGGGAACTGATGTTTTTAATGGTTAAAGAAACAAATATTCTATATTTACTTAAAATGAGCAAGATAAAGAAAATAATATAGTTACGGAAGGATATCTTCTCTTCAAACAGGGAGTGGTTTAGCATCAGCAGTGCATTGTTGTTTACTACAGCACGGACAAGCAATTCTCTGGCCTCTTCATGGTTCTTTGACAGTATATCACACATCTGCAGAGACGACCATAAGAAATTTTATGGCTCTTAATAATTCATAGACACAAGCAATAACTTCTACACGCAGCATTTGACAGCAACAACAACAATAGAGGCTTAATCTTAATTCTTTGGGTTGGCTACGAGTAATTTTTTCTCAGTTCAGTTCAAGGCAGAGTCCCCCAAGTTTTCCCATAGTATCTCTCCTTAGATTATCAGCCTTGGCAACTTTCCACCTCAGTCAGTTATTTTTCTTTAATTGGGTCCTCCAGTCATTTTAGTAATAATACCTAGAACTATGATTCCATGACTCCTGACCTGCGTACCTAAATTTATGATAGAAACAAATTAGAACCAGCGGGTTAACCTACTGATAATGCCCCTCCCTCCCAAGGGGGAGGTCTCAGTTCAATTCTATTCAATTCTCGTAGTTGTCAAAGGGGGATTTAACATGGATAATTAGTGATGGGCGCGCATGTATAGGCTAGAGGGTGACATCTGTCCTGTTTCACCAAAAAATAAAAAATAAAAGATGATAGAAACAAACTGATAACAACACGCGCGCGCGCGCACACTCTTTAGAGAGAGATGGGGTCTCAAGGTGAGACCCCCAGCCTGATTCCCATTACTCCAAAAAACATAGAGCTACAATATATACTCTACAGCTCAGCTAAGAGTTCCATCATCTCCAGTACAATTACAACTGCAACTATCACCAGAAAAGCAACAAAATAAAGTTTTCCAAACTGATAAAAATATTAAAATAATGAGCCCAGTTAGTTAGAATGGATATCATGCATGAAAATAGAAATCAAACATTTCAAAAACCAAGCATTTCTCAGGATCTTAAGTGCGTGGCGAGTTCAGGTAGAACCAAATGCATATGTTCATGAATCAATGTAATGATGGCAGACTCATGAAATGAAAATTTTAAGTCATCATAAATAGTTTCAATGATATTACCTAAATGGCCAAACCTACCTTTTCATTTATAATTTGATAGCATCTATAAGTTCATGAGAACACTAAGTATGAAATTCAAGAGTGATTACCAAGAACTTGATTTGCAGTTATGCCCGAAATTGACTTACTTTTCTTCAAAAAGTCAATAAATAAATAAATATTTAAATAGTGCAGTATACTCACGTTTTCAAGTTGCTTCATGTAGGCTTCAGCCTTCTCGACATTTTCGTCTTTTTCAATTGGTGCTATAACTTCAATGCCTGTCAAGCCTCCCGACTCAGGACTTTCATTTGAATTCCTAGCTTCAGCACAATCTTCAGTATGGGCTGCTTCCAGATTTTCAGTTACAGAGACCTGCAAAAGGAAAGCAAGCAAATGGCACAAGTTACTGTAACATCATATTCGTCCCCATCAGACTACGCATAACTGTAACTGGTCTAATCCTAAAATTACGCGCATGATTTTCAGCAAATATTTACCAAGGCTCTTTCAGTTCTTGGAGAAACTTCAAATGTTTTCCTGCAAAATATGACAAAACATTCAAATCAATAAAGAATTTAATGGAGATAATATTACTTTATATCTTAAACATTACCTTCCAATCGCTGATTCCATGACATGCTTTAGCAGATTTGAGTTCTTTGGACCACCCGTTAAATCCTGAAGTGTAATTTTTAAGATACATAAACAAGATTCAATACTAACCCTGTTTAAAAGTTATTAAGAATTTTTTTTACATGAATATGTCCATTTGTATGGAAGAATGGGCTCCCTCCCTCCCTCCTTGTACATGAGTATGTCCATTTGTATGGAACGTGCCTCATCTTAAACACGTTCTATTAAACATGTTATGTGAGATGCAATAATTTACAGAAACCATAGTGTCCAAGCATATTGTCGATATTCAGTTTCAATAATTACTTACAGCTAGAGCAAACCTACATTAGCGGAGAATATAATATTATATCAAGAAGAAAAGAGATGTATCTTAACTATCATGTGTTTATTTCAATGCATAGAGGGCCTCATCGAAGTTTCCTTGGACTCCATAGAGTAGCATTTACATCTACCTAGCCCATAAAGGATTTGAAGTCTTAACATTAAATAGCGGGTTAGTTGAGTGGACTAGTGTTTTTAGAGTAGATGTTGTTGCACGCAAGGCAACAACCAACGAGAAATCCACCAATAAGAGATAGATGCAGCCAGAGATGTACCCACACGACTAGAACAGAGAAACAATAAAGAAAGCAAACCAACATAATATTTAACGAGGTTCGGCAATTTTGCCTACGTCCTCAGGGTAAGGGAGAGATTATTGATTCAACAATCAATACAAGTAATACCAGAGGGATGCTTCTAGGGATACATGCATGAGGGCTCTAACCCATATTTATAATCAGAGTCCCAAAGATTTAGGAAATCCTGATCGGATTCGACCCCAAAATAGAAAAGGAGTCCGAACCCTAAAAGGAGAACAAAACGCGTCTGTCGGTCGACCGGCCCGGTCGACCGGGACCGAGAGCTGGCTCATGTCAGTCGGTCGACCCTCGGTCGACCGTTCCTTTGCCACAGTCGACCGGGCCATGTCTGTGCACGTCGTGCACACCGGTCGACCGGGGCGGTCGACCGAGCTTTGTCCACCGGTCGACCGGGCCTGCTTCGAGCGCCGTTCTTACTCCTTTTGACTTTCGATCTCTGCGCTATCTCCTCTCTCCCTACAATTCTCCACCTAGGTGAAGATTTTTCGCCAACGAACATCTGGCGAAACCAAAACACGATCTCGGCGAAATCGACACACGATCTCGGCTTAAGCGCTCAGAATGACATCGGCACACGATCTTGGTGAAATCGACACACGGTCTCAACTTGGCCAACAGACTAAACCTGTTCCTTCAAACGAATCGCCAGCACACGTACAATTGATTTTTACTAATCTCACCGGATCAAATTGAGTTTGTTGTTGCTACCTGCAACTCTTACCAAACTCCAATATCAATTGTACGCTTTCAACTTCAGCTCAGCTATCCAAACGAAATGCACCATATATGCGTTCTCATCACTTCACCTGAAGAGAAATACTATACGAGCCGACCAACGAATGTATCTCCTACTCAGCAACTTCATGGAACTCTATTCAAAATGACCTCAAGAAGAACCCATCATGAGCCAACAGTGACTCTCCAACTGACTGGCTCTCTCCAATCCACATGTCTTCAAGACGATCCAACCAAATCTGAGTAGAGCACACGAAACACCATTATCGGCTTCAACAAACTGGATACACACACCCCTTATGCAAGCTTAATCATCTTCTCACCAGAAGATCAATTGTTCATCAAGATCACAATGTTTCACCTCTACGTGAAGTCCAACTCTTCACCTCTACGTGAGGTCTAACTCTTTACCTCTACGTGAAGTCTCAATTAGCTTCTGAGAACCTAAATAGTTTCATACGGGTTGCATCACCAAATGGCTGCGCCTTTACGGCTGCCTACGTACCTATGCCCAAAGGATCAAGCCAACCTTAGTTCATTGAAACGAGCTCAAGCACTTGTGATTGAATCTTCAGCAGCGAACTGATTTGGCTGAGTCATATGAACCTCCTTACTACCGTCATAGAGAACAACGACCTTCAATTTGAGCTTGTCGCAGTCACAACCTTGAGATTCATGCTTCTTCACCCACTTTCTGTAAGATCACCTAAAGAGCACTCTCACTACAACTCTCCTATAGGATAGATATATCTATGGATGCTCAAGTGTAGTGTGAGAAATCAAGGAAAGAAAGCTTTGGTAGAAAACACAAGAAATCACTTTAACACTCTCTTGATAAAAACTCCCTTTTGATTGAAAGTATTAGCACTCTATTTTGTGGAGAAAACTCTTCTAAAAGTATCAGAAAAAACAGCTCAAGAAATCTCCAAAATCTTAACCTCAAAACAATAGACAAAACCCCTTTTATAGGCTCCCAGAAAATAGAGCCGTTGGGGCTGTGTCAGTGCTGTCGGTCGACCGCCGGTCGACCGGCCAACGGTCATTTTTCTGACCGTTGCAGCCACCGGTCGACCGGCTCGGTCGACCGATAACCTGGAATGAACTGTCGGTCGACCTATCGGTCGACTGGACATTTCCAGAGAGCAACCTCTCTTGGTCGGTCGACTGACCCGGTCGACCGGCCACTGTGCTGACAACGTGCACAAGGCTGTGCACATCGGTCGACCGGTCCGGTCGACCGACATGGCCTGTCAGCCAGTCTCCAGGTCAGAAAACAGGATTTAAAAATCTTTTATAAAATCCTAAAAATACATAGAAATTCTACAAAAATAGTTTTACCAATATACTTGAAAGAACAAACATGCTTGCACAAAATCAAGACATGTTATAGATGTTTTGGTCTATTTTTGTAACTTGGAAATATTAGCTCAATAACCAAAATGTATTTTTCCAAAACATGTTTTTCCAAACTTGTTTTTCTAAATCTTCATCAAATACAAAAACAAGATATTTGAGTTCATTTTAAAGCATAGTGTGTATGGATATGATCCACTACACAATCAATAAGAAATATCTATGTTTTTGATATAAAGCTCTAATCAAGATTTTGGTTTAAAGATATGAACTATGAAATACCAAAATCCAAGAGTTTTTATATTTTGTCTCAAAGAAAATCTTTTACTAAATAAAAATTCTTTTCTAAAAAGAAATCTTTTATGAAATCAATTAAATCAAGAGTTCTATCAAGAGTGTGTGTGTGTGATATAACTTGAGCAATCCACCAACTATCTATCCTTTACATTTTTACTAAAACAAAAATACAAATTCTATACCTAGACCCAAGTCTTCAACTTCTTGAAGTCTTCCCTTGAAGGCTTCTCATCTTCTTGACTTGGTCCAAGCTTGATCCAAAAACTCCTTGGATCACCACATGCAAGCTCCAAATCTTGTTCTTTTATCCTTTGTAGAGCTATGCACCTACTAAGATCTTGATCATGAATCTGTCACTAATTAAACACAAGATCATTAGTAACTATAACTACATGAGTTGATCATCATCAAAACTAGGGTGAAGGGCCTTTGGGCCAACACTTTCGTGATTTTATCTTGGTTTCAATTGCTGCAAATAATTTGACATTCTCATTAATGTCTTCAACCTATTCAGCATCAAAACTGGCTACATGATCTTCACCCGGTGTCACATCCGGTGAAGTCCTTACTAGTACCGAACCAACTGGAGATGGTGGAGTAGCATCAACCTCCACCGGTTGCAATACATCCTTGGTCTTCAGTCTTTCACCTACTGAGAGATGGTACACTTCAACACTGAAGTCTTATCAAACGTGACATGCTGACTCAACACGATCTTTTTGTTTTCGGGGTCCCATAACCTGCAACCTTTCATATTTCTTTTGACACCCAAAAATACAAACTTATTTGCTCGTGGATTCAACTTATCATCTTTGACACTAAAGTAGGCCGGACTTCTAAATTCCCGCAGCAAACCATGATCTTGAGTAGCTTTCTCAGATCAAACTTCTAGTGGAGTTTTTACCTCCTATCGCAGTCGATAACAATCCATTTATGAGATAGGTAGCATACACAATCACCTCAACCTAAAACGATTTGTCTAATTGTGCATTAGACAGCAAACACCGAACCTTCTCCAATAAGGAACAGTTGATCTCCTTAGCCAACCCATGTACTTCATCTGTGAAGTGAATACCAATACCAGTGTTCTGGCCAAATCGTAGGAATTGGTTCTTGTATCTTTCAACATTACCAATTTGTAGCTCCTTAATCTTCCTACTAGTCTGCTTCTCCATCACATCCTTCCACTTTACCAACATATCTAGGGCTTCACACCTTTATCTCACGGGATGTATCCAATAATGTGTAGATAAATTTTCAATAAAAGAGACAAAGTACCTATGATCTTCAAGCAATGCAGTCTTAGCGGGTCTCCAAATACATACGTGAACACAATCAAGAAGACCTTCAGAGTGGTGAGTAGGGGTGCTGAATTTCACCTTCTTGTCCAGAACGCCGTGTTCACCCAATTTCAAGTTGCAGGTAAAAGCACCTTCCAATGATCCCTTCTTTGCTGGAGCTTGCAAAGACTCTTCTCCTCCGTGTCCGACCCTCATCAACCATAACTGTGTGCAAATATCATCTGAAGAAATAGAAGTCTCCACCTGGCCTGTAACTGTACTACATTTCAAATAGTAGAGATTGTTCCAGCGGACGCCCTTCATAACCACCATTGAGCTTTTGGTCATCTTGAGAACATCATCTCGTATAGATACCACAAGACTCAACGTTTTCAAAGTACCAACTGAGATAAGACTCCTTTTGAGTTGAGGTACATACCTCACTTCCTTCAATCCATCATACATACTGATACGGACTGTACTCATCCCTTCTACATTACATGGATGATCACCATGACAGTAAAACATCCATCTAACTTTTCAAAGCTAGAAAACCAGTCCCTGTTCGGACACACATGATAGGTAGCTCCTGTATCTAAGATCCACTCAGAATTATTTGAGAAACCAACACTAAGAGTAGTAACAGAGAAAAAATACCGATGAGTCTGAGTCTGATCCATGCGCCTGTGAAGTACTGGCATGAGTACTGACCACCTGTACGAGATTTGCCTCGATCATCTACTCCTTCTTACCTTTGGCCTTCGAACAATCAACCTTCCAGTCAGTGTTTTAAAAAAACCCTTTATGTAACCCGTTATAACTCGTTATATAACGTAACGCCGACCATCGTTAAGTAACAGGTTTAAAAAACACAATATTTGATAACTATGGTTATTTTGCCTGTAACTTACGTTATGGGTCTGTATGGTTGTCGTAACTGGCCGTAATTCGTAGTTGTAATTGGTAAAGTCTTTTACAATTGTAAATGAGTTACATGTATGTAAATTTTACGGTGTTTGGTTGGTAATATAAAATTATAAAGTGAGAAAGTGTATTATACTTTACGGTGTTTGGTTGTCGTAAATGTATAAGTCGTAAGTGAAAAAGTTGACCACAAAATTAACTATTTGGTGATCTTAAAAGTTTTAATACTGCAAATAAATATTAAAAAAGTTAAATATTAAATTTTTTTAATATTAATATAAAAAAATAATACAAATTTATATGACCACAAAATTAACTGTAACTGGGCTGTAAGTGAGTGGTAACTGGGTTGCAAGTGAGTGTTAGTTGAGTTACGTAAGTCTTTTACGAATTACGGTCCAAACAAACGCCGTAGTTGTAACTGGGTAGGAAGCCATTTACGAATTACGGAGTTTTACGCGAAACAAACGGCCCTTATGTTATGTTGTTAACGTAATGCACCGTAACTTATGTTACAGTAGAACTCGACTTTTTATTAAAAAAACCCATATTCTTCCAGTCTAGGGCAAAAAAATCCCCTCAAATTCGCTCGCTCGTCATCCTCTCTGCAACCTCCTCGTCATCTCTTCATCGGCGCCGAGAAGAAGAAGACGTACCTCTCTCCGATCGACATCAAAAGAAGAAGACCTACCTCTGGTGGTTCTCCCCGGCATCATCTCTAAGCGCTAGTTCTCTGTCTCTAAGCACAAGTAAGCGCTCTTTCTTTCTCCAGTCCCCTCTATCTCTTTCCCCCTGATCTCTCTTTGCTCTCTCCCCCGATCGCTCCTCTCTCTGCTCTTTCTCTGCTTTCTCTCCCAATCTCTCTGCTCTTTCGGAGAAAGATCGGGAGAGAAAGCAGAGAGATCAGGAGGGGGAGAGAGCAAAGAGAGAGATCGGAGGGAGAGAGAGCATAGAGAGTGATAGGGGAGAGAGCAGAGAGAGATCGAGAGTAAAATATAGGAGAGAGTGAAGGACACTGGGGTATAATTGAATAACATATTGTAAATTGAATTATGAATTATAATGAATAGCATGACTAAAAAATTATGAATTATAATTGATTTACGAATTATTGTAGATTGAATTATGAATCTTTGTGTACATTGAATAGCATGGCTAAAAGTTATGAATTATAATGAAATATGTGGATCATATTTTACTTGTGTATATGGAATTGTGAATTATAACTTGTGAATATGAAAAATTGTTGTGATACTAAAAATTATTGTGAGACTTGCTAAAATATGTTATATATTGTTTTGATATTTTTTAGATTTTTTAAAATTATTTTCCTATTTATAAAAATTCTTAATATAGTATATATATTTATTTTTTATTAAATAAATATTAAATCGTATAACCTACGTTATGCTTTACGTTATAACCTATGTTAACATAACAGAAGAAAAATATTATCATTACGTTATCGTTATTTTAAACATTGCTTCCAGTGCCCTAGCTCCTTGCATAAGGCGCACTGATTCCTCTTCAGATCTCTGAAACCTGATCTGAACTTTGATCTTCCATGATCACCTCTGCCCTTCCGATTGGAACTCCTGCCTCTTACCGCTAATGCCTCTGCTGCTGTACTTTCTAAAGAAAACAGTTTATCCTGCCTCCTTACTTCATAATTCACAAGAGCAGCGGACACCTCATTGTAGTTAAGAAATTTTCTTTCATTGATCAATGTAAGAGTAAAGGTCTCATACTCTTATTAAGGAAGAGAATTCAATAGAATTACCGCCTTATCTTCTTTATTGATCTTCACATCCATATTAACTAGGTCTGTAAAAAGCTTTGTGTAGCTATTTATATGTTCGTTTACGGAGATTCCCCTCTTCATCTGCAAACGATAAAGCCTCATCTTCAACTGCAACCGCGATTCGACGCCTTTCGTCAGATATTTTTCCTCCAGGATCTCCCACAGCTGCTTCACAGATATTTCATGCAACACATGTCTTGTGTCAAACAAGACCTGATCAAGCCACACGCTGTCTGGTTCATTTTGTCCTAATCTTCTTCAGTAGTTGACTCTCCAACTGCAGAGTGTTTTCGAGGTTTGATGCTGTCAATGCATCCATCACCTCATACTTCACGTACCGAAATTGTTCTGGCCGTCGAATTTTACCACATCATCCTCAACGGATGTGGATTCACGATTTTCACCGTAAATGTACTATCTCCAGCCATCTTCTCAACTGATTCCTCAAAGCAATGCGAAAGCAAACGGAGTTAGATAAAACAAACTAGATAAAGATAGGATCTTTACCTCAACGTGAAACCCTCGAAGAGTTTCCGAAGCGATCTACTCCTCCGAATTGATTCCTTAAGCAATCCAAACGCTGTTTTGAGATCGACACACGATCCCACAAACAGTCCTAATGCTGTTTCGAGATCGACACACGATCTCCGCCGAACAACAACTAATACCCTTAGAATCGATATACGATCCCACGACAAACCTGAGATGCTCTGATACCACTTGTTGCGCGCGAGGCAACAGCCAACGAGGAATCCACCAATTAGAGATGATGCAACTAGAGATGTACCACACGACTAGAACAGAGAAACAATAGAGAGAGCAAGCCAACATAATATTTAATGAGGTTTGACAATTTGCATACGTCCTCGGGGCAAGAGAGATTTTTTGATTCAACAATCAATACAAGAGAATATCAGAGGGATGCTTCTAGGGATACAATTCATGAGGGCTATAGCCCATATTTATAGCCAGAGAGTCCTAGAGATTTAGGAAACCCTTATTGGATTCGACCCCAAAACAGAAAAGAGTCTGAACCCTAAAATGAGAACAAAACACTCTGTCGGTCGACCGACCGGTCGACCGACCTTTGTCCTCGGTCAACCGGCCCGGTCAACCAGGACCAACCGAGAGCTTGCTCGTGTCTCGGTCGACCGCTCGTTCGACCGTTCCTTTGCAATGGTCGACCGGACGGTCAACCGGGCCATGTCTGTGCACGTCGTGCACACCGGTCGACCGGGCGGTCGACCGAGCTCTGTCCACCGATGACCGGGCCCTGTCCAAGCCTGCTTCAAGCGCCATTCTTGCTCCCTTTGATCTCCTCTCTCGCTATCTCCTCTATCTCCTCTCTCCCTACAGATGTGAATGTAGAATACCAATGAACTAGAGGGAAATTTTTATAAGATGACCATATAGCAAGACACTCTTCATGGGTCAGACAGGAAAGAACCATGGCCAAACAAGTATACTTGTACGAAAATTTCGTAACCAGTCTGAAGGAATTTCTAAAAGATAGGCAAAAAAGATAAGTTAATTCTCAAGAAATTTGAGATAGATTCAACTAAGGAGAAGATAACCAAAAAACAGTTTGAGATGGTTCAGAAATGAGCAAAAGAGTCTGAAGAGTATCTAATTTAGAGGAGACACAAATAGGAGCAGTTGAAAAGCTGCTAGGACTAGGGGGACACGAAAATGAACCTCGAATGAGGCAGGTAAAAAAGAACATTATTGTTGCTAATCTAACAGAGGAGACGGACTTTAACAGAAGTGAATAGACAAAAAAGATTCATGTTTTCGGGGAAAGCTTGTTGTAATAGTTGTGGCATATATACATTTCAGAGGATTAAAGATAATAGACATCAAAACATAAAGGACCTCAGTTGTCTTCCGCTTCAAGACTGCAGAGAAAGATGCACTTTTCTCTGTGATAGAATGTGCCATCCTGGATGCTGTTTTTCAAAGAGAACTCTGAGTTGCTCTCAGAAAACCTCACTGATTTTGCTTCTTTCGTTATTGCTGAATTCTGCATCTTGCTGTTTAATTTGTTGTGCTACACAAGAACCGAATTCAGCCGTTAGAAGCCTATAAATTCACAGTGATTTAATACGTGCGCGGGGGGGGGGGGGGGGGGGGGGGGGGGGGGGGGGGGGGGG